>CAVNZG010000334.1:0-50258 GCA_963693315.1 Diogma glabrata
AAAAAACAATAATAAACCCAAATTTTGAGAACCCTGGGATAACCTGCTTAAGAGATATTCTCAACCTTATATTCTTTAACATTGACTGAAGCAAGCAAGGGTATCGTTGAAATAAGAGTTTCTCTGAAATTAATTTTTTTCATATTTTATTACTGTAGACCAAAAAACAATAATAAACCCAAATTTTGAGAACCCTGGGATAACCTGCTTAAGAGATATTCTCAACCTTATATTCTTTAACATTGACTGAAGCAAGCAAGGGTATCGTTGAAATAAGAGTTTCATTGAAATTTATTTTTTTCATATTTTATTACTGTAGACCAAAAAACAATAATAAACCCAAATTTGAGAACCCTGGGATAACCTGCTTAAGAGATATTCTCAACCTTATATTCTTTAACATTGACTGAAGCAAGCAAGGGTATCGTTGAAATAAGAGTTTCTCTGAAATTAATTTTTTTCATATTTTATTACTGTTGACCAAAGAACAATAATAAACCCAAATTTTGAGAACCCTGGGATAACCTGCTTAAGAGATATTCTCAACCTTATATTCTTTAACATTGACTGAAGCAAGCAAGGGTATCGTTGAAATAAGAGTTTCTCTGAAATTAATTATTTTCATATTTTATTACTGTAGACCAAAAAACAATAATAAACCCAAATTTTGAGAACCCTGGGATAACCTGCTTAAGAGATATTCTCAACCTTATATTCTTTAACATTGACTGAAGCAAGCAAGGGTATCGTTGAAATAAGAGTTTCTTTGAAATTAATTTTTTTCATATTTTATTACTGTAGACCAAAAAACAATAATAAACCCAAATTTTGAGAACCCTGGGATAACCTGCTTAAGAGATATTCTCTACCTTATATTCTTTAACATTGACTGAAGCAAGCAAGGGTATCGTTGAAATAAGAGTTTCTTTGAAATTAAAGTTTTACATATTTTATTACTGTAGACCAAAAACAATAATAAACCCAAATTTTGAGAACCCTGGGATAACCTGCTTAAGAGATATTCTCAACCTTATATTCTTTAACATTGACTGAAGCAAGCAAGGGTATCGTTGAAATAAGAGTTTCTCTGAAATAAATTATTTTCATATTTTATTACTGTAGACCAAAAAACAATAATAAACCCAAATTTTGAGAACCCTGGGATAACCTGCTTAAGAGATATTCTCAACCTTATATTCTTTAACATTGACTGAAGCAAGCAAGGGTATCGTTGAAATAAGAGTTTCTTTGAAATTAATTTTTTCATATTTTATTACTGTAGACCAAAAAACAATAATAAACCCAAATTTTGAGAACCCTGGGATAACCTGCTTAAGAGATATTCTCAACCTTATATTCTTTAACATTGACTGAAGCAAGCAAGGGTATCGTTGAAATAAGAGTTTCTTTGAAATTAATTTTTTTCATATTTTATTACTGTAGACCAAAAAACAATAATAAACCCAAATTTTGAGAACCCTGGGATAACCTGCTTAAGAGATATTCTCAACCTTATATTCTTTAACATTGACTGAAGCAAGCAAGGGTATCGTTGAAATAAGAGTTTCTTTGAAATTAATTTTTTTCATATTTTATTACTGTAGACCAAAAAACAATAATAAACCCAAATTTTGAGAACCCTGGGATAACCTGCTTAAGAGATATTCTCAACCTTATATTCTTTAACATTGACTGAAGCAAGCAAGGGTATCGTTGAAATAAGAGTTTCTTTGAAATTAAATTTTTTCATATTTTATTACTGTAGACCAAAAAACAATAATAAACCCAAATTTTGAGAACCCTGGGATAACCTGCTTAAGAGATATTCTCAACCTTATATTCTTTAACATTGACTGAAGCAAGCAAGGGTATCGTTGAAATAAGAGTTTCTTTGAAATTAATTTTTTCATATTTTATTACTGTAGACCAAAAAACAATAATAAACCCAAATTTTGAGAACCCTGGGATAACCTGCTTAAGAGATATTCTCAACCTTATATTCTTTAACATTGACTGAAGCAAGCAAGGGTATCGTTGAAATAAGAGTTTCTCTGAAATTAATTTTTTTCATATTTTATTACTGTAGACCAAAAAACAATAATAAACCCAAATTTTGAGAACCCTGGGATAACCTGCTTAAGAGATATTCTCAACCTTATATTCTTTAACATTGACTGAAGCAAGCAAGGGTATCGTTGAAATAAGAGTTTCTCTGAAATTAATTATTTTCATATTTTATTACTGTAGACCAAAAAACAATAATAAACCCAAATTTTGAGAACCCTGGGATAACCTGCTTAAGAGATATTCTCAACCTTATATTCTTTAACATTGACTGAAGCAAGCAAGGGTATCGTTGAAATAAGAGTTTCTTTGAAATTAATTTTTTTCATATTTTATTACTGTAGACCAAAAAACAATAATAAACCCAAATTTTGAGAACCCTGGGATAACCTGCTTAAGAGATATTCTCAACCTTATATTCTTTAACATTGACTGAAGCAAGCAAGGGTATCGTTGAAATAAGAGTTTCTTTGAAATTAATTTTTTCATATTTTATTACTGTAGACCAAAAAACAATAATAAACCCAAATTTTGAGAACCCTGGGATAACCTGCTTAAGAGATATTCTCAACCTTATATTCTTTAACATTGACTGAAGCAAGCAAGGGTATCGTTGAAATAAGAGTTTCTCTGAAATTAATTTTTTTCATATTTTATTACTGTAGACCAAAAAACAATAATAAACCCAAATTTTGAGAACCCTGGGATAACCTGCTTAAGAGATATTCTCAACCTTATATTCTTTAACATTGACTGAAGCAAGCAAGGGTATCGTTGAAATAAGAGTTTCTCTGAAATTAATTTTTTTCATATTTTATTACTGTAGACCAAAAAACAATAATAAACCCAAATTTTGAGAACCCTGGGATAACCTGCTTAAGAGATATTCTCAACCTTATATTCTTTAACATTGACTGAAGCAAGCAAGGGTATCGTTGAAATAAGAGTTTCTCTGAAATTAATTATTTTCATATTTTATTACTGTAGACCAAAAAACAATAATAAACCCAAATTTTGAGAACCCTGGGATAACCTGCTTAAGAGATATTCTCAACCTTATATTCTTTAACATTGACTGAAGCAAGCAAGGGTATCGTTGAAATAAGAGTTTCTTTGAAATTAATTTTTTTCATATTTTATTACTGTAGACCAAAAAACAATAATAAACCCAAATTTTGAGAACCCTGGGATAACCTGCTTAAGAGATATTCTCAACCTTATATTCTTTAACATTGACTGAAGCAAGCAAGGGTATCGTTGAAATAAGAGTTTCTCTGAAATTAATTTTTTCATATTTTATTACTGTAGACCAAAAAACAATAATAAACCCAAATTTTGAGAACCCTGGGATAACCTGCTTAAGAGATATTCTCAACCTTATATTCTTTAACATTGACTGAAGCAAGCAAGGGTATCGTTGAAATAAGAGTTTCTCTGAAATTAATTTTTTTCATATTTTATTACTGTAGACCAAAAAACAATAATAAACCCAAATTTTGAGAACCCTGGGATAACCTGCTTAAGAGATATTCTCAACCTTATATTCTTTAACATTGACTGAAGCAAGCAAGGGTATCGTTGAAATAAGAGTTTCTCTGAAATTAATTTTTTTCATATTTTATTACTGTAGACCAAAAAACAATAATAAACCCAAATTTTGAGAACCCTGGGATAACCTGCTTAAGAGATATTCTCAACCTTATATTCTTTAACATTGACTGAAGCAAGCAAGGGTATCGTTGAAATAAGAGTTTCTTTGAAATTAATTTTTTTCATATTTTATTACTGTAGACCAAAAAACAATAATAAACCCAAATTTTGAGAACCCTGGGATAACCTGCTTAAGAGATATTCTCAACCTTATATTCTTTAACATTGACTGAAGCAAGCAAGGGTATCGTTGAAATAAGAGTTTCTTTGAAATTAATTTTTTTCATATTTTATTACTGTAGACCAAAAAACAATAATAAACCCAAATTTTGAGAACCCTGGGATAACCTGCTTAAGAGATATTCTCAACCTTATATTCTTTAACATTGACTGAAGCAAGCAAGGGTATCGTTGAAATAAGAGTTTCTTTGAAATTAATTATTTTCATATTTTATTACTGTAGACCAAAAAACAATAATAAACCCAAATTTTGAGAACCCTGGGATAACCTGCTTAAGAGATATTCTCAACCTTATATTCTTTAACATTGACTGAAGCAAGCAAGGGTATCGTTGAAATAAGAGTTTCTCTGAAATTAATTTTTTTCATATTTTATTACTGTAGACCAAAAAACAATAATAAACCCAAATTTTGAGAACCCTGGGATAACCTGCTTAAGAGATATTCTCAACCTTATATTCTTTAACATTGACTGAAGCAAGCAAGGGTATCGTTGAAATAAGAGTTTCTCTGAAATTAATTATTTTCATATTTTATTACTGTAGACCAAAAAACAATAATAAACCCAAATTTTGAGAACCCTGGATAACCTGCTTAAGAGATATTCTCAACCTTATATTCTTTAACATTGACTGAAGCAAGCAAGGGTATCGTTGAAATAAGAGTTTCTTGAAATTAATTATTTTCATATTTTATTACTGTAGACCAAAAAACAATAATAAACCCAAATTTTGAGAACCCTGGGATAACCTGCTTAAGAGATATTCTCAACCTTATATTCTTTAACATTGACTGAAGCAAGCAAGGGTATCGTTGAAATAAGAGTTTCTTTGAAATTAATTTTTTTCATATTTTATTACTGTAGACCAAAAAACAATAATAAACCCAAATTTTGAGAACCCTGGGATAACCTGCTTAAGAGATATTCTCAACCTTATATTCTTTAACATTGACTGAAGCAAGCAAGGGTATCGTTGAAATAAGAGTTTCTCTGAAATTAATTATTTTCATATTTTATTACTGTAGACCAAAAAACAATAATAAACCCAAATTTTGAGAACCCTGGGATAACCTGCTTAAGAGATATTCTCAACCTTATATTCTTTAACATTGACTGAAGCAAGCAAGGGTATCGTTGAAATAAGAGTTTCTCTGAAATTAATTTTTTTCATATTTTATTACTGTAGACCAAAAAACAATAATAAACCCAAATTTTGAGAACCCTGGGATAACCTGCTTAAGAGATATTCTCAACCTTATATTCTTTAACATTGACTGAAGCAAGCAAGGGTATCGTTGAAATAAGAGTTTCTCTGAAATTAATTTTTTTCATATTTTATTACTGTAGACCAAAAAACAATAATAAACCCAAATTTTGAGAACCCTGGGATAACCTGCTTAAGAGATATTCTCAACCTTATATTCTTTAACATTGACTGAAGCAAGCAAGGGTATCGTTGAAATAAGAGTTTCTTTGAAATTAATTTTTTTCATATTTTATTACTGTAGACCAAAAAACAATAATAAACCCAAATTTTGAGAACCCTGGGATAACCTGCTTAAGAGATATTCTCAACCTTATATTCTTTAACATTGACTGAAGCAAGCAAGGGTATCGTTGAAATAAGAGTTTCTCTGAAATTAATTTTTTTCATATTTTATTACTGTAGACCAAAAAACAATAATAAACCCAAATTTTGAGAACCCTGGGATAACCTGCTTAAGAGATATTCTCTACCTTATATTCTTTAACATTGACTGAAGCAAGCAAGGGTATCGTTGAAATAAGAGTTTCTTTGAAATTAATTTTTTTCATATTTTATTACTGTAGACCAAAAAACAATAATAAACCCAAATTTTGAGAACCCTGGGATAACCTGCTTAAGAGATATTCTCAACCTTATATTCTTTAACATTGACTGAAGCAAGCAAGGGTATCGTTGAAATAAGAGTTTCTCTGAAATTAATTTTTTTCATATTTTATTACTGTAGACCAAAAAACAATAATAAACCCAAATTTTGAGAACCCTGGGATAACCTGCTTAAGAGATATTCTCAACCTTATATTCTTTAACATTGACTGAAGCAAGCAAGGGTATCGTTGAAATAAGAGTTTCTTGAAATTAATTTTTTTCATATTTTATTACTGTAGACCAAAAAACAATAATAAACCCAAATTTTGAGAACCCTGGGATAACCTGCTTAAGAGATATTCTCAACCTTATATTCTTTAACATTGACTGAAGCAAGCAAGGGTATCGTTGAAATAAGAGTTTCTTTGAAATTAATTTTTTTCATATTTTATTACTGTAGACCAAAAAACAATAATAAACCCAAATTTTGAGAACCCTGGGATAACCTGCTTAAGAGATATTCTCAACCTTATATTCTTTAACATTGACTGAAGCAAGCAAGGGTATCGTTGAAATAAGAGTTTCTCTGAAATTAATTATTTTCATATTTTATTACTGTAGACCAAAAAACAATAATAAACCCAAATTTTGAGAACCCTGGGATAACCTGCTTAAGAGATATTCTCAACCTTATATTCTTTAACATTGACTGAAGCAAGCAAGGGTATCGTTGAAATAAGAGTTTCTTTGAAATTAATTTTTTTCATATTTTATTACTGTAGACCAAAAAACAATAATAAACCCAAATTTTGAGAACCCTGGGATAACCTGCTTAAGAGATATTCTCAACCTTATATTCTTTAACATTGACTGAAGCAAGCAAGGGTATCGTTGAAATAAGAGTTTCTTGAAATTAATTTTTTTCATATTTTATTACTGTAGACCAAAAAACAATAATAAACCCAAATTTTGAGAACCCTGGGATAACCTGCTTAAGAGATATTACCTTATATTCTTTAACATTGACTGAAGCAAGCAAGGGTATCGTTGAAATAAGAGTTTCTCTGAAATTAATTTTTTTCATATTTTATTACTGTAGACCAAAAAACAATAATAAACCCAAATTTTGAGAACCCTGGGATAACCTGCTTAAGAGATATTCTCAACCTTATATTCTTTAACATTGACTGAAGCAAGCAAGGGTATCGTTGAAATAAGAGTTTCTTTGAAATTAAATTTTTTCATATTTTATTACTGTAGACCAAAAAACAATAATAAACCCAAATTTTGAGAACCCTGGGATAACCTGCTTAAGAGATATTCTCAACCTTATATTCTTTAACATTGACTGAAGCAAGCAAGGGTATCGTTGAAATAAGAGTTTCTCTGAAATTAATTATTTTCATATTTTATTACTGTAGACCAAAAAACAATAATAAACCCAAATTTTGAGAACCCTGGGATAACCTGCTTAAGAGATATTCTCAACCTTATATTCTTTAACATTGACTGAAGCAAGCAAGGGTATCGTTGAAATAAGAGTTTCTCTGAAATTAATTTTTTTCATATTTTATTACTGTAGACCAAAAAACAATAATAAACCCAAATTTTGAGAACCCTGGGATAACCTGCTTAAGAGATATTCTCAACCTTATATTCTTTAACATTGACTGAAGCAAGCAAGGGTATCGTTGAAATAAGAGTTTCTCTGAAATTAATTATTTTCATATTTTATTACTGTAGACCAAAAAACAATAATAAACCCAAATTTTGAGAACCCTGGGATAACCTGCTTAAGAGATATTCTCTACCTTATATTCTTTAACATTGACTGAAGCAAGCAAGGGTATCGTTGAAATAAGAGTTTCTCTGAAATTAATTATTTTCATATTTTATTACTGTAGACCAAAAAACAATAATAAACCCAAATTTTGAGAACCCTGGGATAACCTGCTTAAGAGATATTCTCAACCTTATATTCTTTAACATTGACTGAAGCAAGCAAGGGTATCGTTGAAATAAGAGTTTCTCTGAAATTAATTTTTTTCATATTTTATTACTGTAGACCAAAAAACAATAATAAACCCAAATTTTGAGAACCCTGGGATAACCTGCTTAAGAGATATTCTCAACCTTATATTCTTTAACATTGACTGAAGCAAGCAAGGGTATCGTTGAAATAAGAGTTTCTTTGAAATTAATTTTTTTCATATTTTATTACTGTAGACCAAAAAACAATAATAAACCCAAATTTTGAGAACCCTGGGATAACCTGCTTAAGAGATATTCTCAACCTTATATTCTTTAACATTGACTGAAGCAAGCAAGGGTATCGTTGAAATAAGAGTTTCTTTGAAATTAAATTTTTTCATATTTTATTACTGTAGACCAAAAAACAATAATAAACCCAAATTTTGAGAACCCTGGGATAACCTGCTTAAGAGATATTCTCAACCTTATATTCTTTAACATTGACTGAAGCAAGCAAGGGTATCGTTGAAATAAGAGTTTCTCTGAAATTAATTTTTTTCATATTTTATTACTGTAGACCAAAAAACAATAATAAACCCAAATTTTGAGAACCCTGGGATAACCTGCTTAAGAGATATTCTCAACCTTATATTCTTTAACATTGACTGAAGCAAGCAAGGGTATCGTTGAAATAAGAGTTTCTCTGAAATTAATTATTTTCATATTTTATTACTGTAGACCAAAAAACAATAATAAACCCAAATTTTGAGAACCCTGGGATAACCTGCTTAAGAGATATTCTCTACCTTATATTCTTTAACATTGACTGAAGCAAGCAAAGGGTATCGTTGAAATAAGAGTTTCTCTGAAATTAATTATTTTCATATTTTATTACTGTAGACCAAAAAACAATAATAAACCCAAATTTTGAGAACCCTGGGATAACCTGCTTAAGAGATATTCTCAACCTTATATTCTTTAACATTGACTGAAGCAAGCAAGTGTATCGTTGAAATAAGAGTTTCTCTGAAATTAATTTTTTTCATATTTTATTACTGTAGACCAAAAAACAATAATAAACCCAAATTTTGAGAAACCCTGGGATAACCTGCTTAAGAGATATTCTCAACCTTATATTCTTTAACATTGACTGAAGCAAGCAAGGGTATCGTTGAAATAAGAGTTTCTTTGAAATTTATTTTTTTCATATTTTTATTACTGTAGACCAAAAAACAATAATAAACCCAAATTTTGAGAACCCTGGGATAACCTGCTTAAGAGATATTCTCAACCTTATATTCTTTAACATTGACTGAAGCAAGCAAGGGTATCGTTGAAATAAGAGTTTCTTTGAAATTAATTTTTTCATATTTTATTACTGTAGACCAAAAAACAATAATAAACCCAAATTTTGAGAACCCTGGGATAACCTGCTTAAGAGATATTCTCAACCTTATATTCTTTAACATTGACTGAAGCAAGCAAGGGTATCGTTGAAATAAGAGTTTCTCTGAAATTAATTATTTTCATATTTTATTACTGTAGATCAAAAAACAATAATAAACCCAAATTTTGAGAACCCTGGGATAACCTGCTTAAGAGATATTCTCTACCTTATATTCTTTAACATTGACTGAAGCAAGCAAGGGTATCGTTGAAATAAGAGTTTCTTTGAAATTAATTTTTTTCATATTTTATTACTGTAGACCAAAAAACAATAATAAACCCAAATTTTGAGAACCCTGGGATAACCTGCTTAAGAGATATTCTCAACCTTATATTCTTTAACATTGACTGAAGCAAGCAAGGGTATCGTTGAAATAAGAGTTTCTTTGAAATTAATTTTTTTCATATTTTATTACTGTAGACCAAAAAACAATAATAAACCCAAATTTTGAGAACCCTGGGATAACCTGCTTAAGAGATATTCTCAACCTTATATTCTTTAACATTGACTGAAGCAAGCAAGGGTATCGTTGAAATAAGAGTTTCTCTGAAATTAATTTTTTTCATATTTTATTACTGTAGACCAAAAAACAATAATAAACCCAAATTTTGAGAACCCTGGGATAACCTGCTTAAGAGATATTCTCAACCTTATATTCTTTAACATTGACTGAAGCAAGCAAGGGTATCGTTGAAATAAGAGTTTCTTTGAAATTAAATTTTTTCATATTTTATTACTGTAGACCAAAAAACAATAATAAACCCAAATTTTGAGAACCCTGGGATAACCTGCTTAAGAGATATTCTCAACCTTATATTCTTTAACATTGACTGAAGCAAGCAAGGGTATCGTTGAAATAAGAGTTTCTTTGAAATTAAATTTTTTCATATTTTATTACTGTAGACCAAAAAACAATAATAAACCCAAATTTTGAGAACCCTGGGATAACCTGCTTAAGAGATATTCTCAACCTTATATTCTTTAACATTGACTGAAGCAAGCAAGGGTATCGTTGAAATAAGAGTTTCTCTGAAATTAATTTTTTTCATATTTTATTACTGTAGACCAAAAAACAATAATAAACCCAAATTTTGAGAACCCTGGGATAACCTGCTTAAGAGATATTCTCAACCTTATATTCTTTAACATTGACTGAAGCAAGCAAGGGTATCGTTGAAATAAGAGTTTCTCTGAAATTAATTATTTTCATATTTTATTACTGTAGACCAAAAAACAATAATAAACCCAAATTTTGAGAACCCTGGGATAACCTGCTTAAGAGATATTCTCTACCTTATATTCTTTAACATTGACTGAAGCAAGCAAGGGTATCGTTGAAATAAGAGTTTCTCTGAAATTAATTATTTTCATATTTTATTACTGTAGACCAAAAAACAATAATAAACCCAAATTTTGAGAACCCTGGGATAACCTGCTTAAGAGATATTCTCAACCTTATATTCTTTAACATTGACTGAAGCAAGCAAGGGTATCGTTGAAATAAGAGTTTCTCTGAAATTAATTTTTTTCATATTTTATTACTGTAGACCAAAAAACAATAATAAACCCAAATTTTGAGAACCCTGGGATAACCTGCTTAAGAGATATTCTCAACCTTATATTCTTTAACATTGACTGAAGCAAGCAAGGGTATCGTTGAAATAAGAGTTTCTTTGAAATTAAATTTTTTCATATTTTATTACTGTAGACCAAAAAACAATAATAAACCCAAATTTTGAGAACCCTGGGATAACCTGCTTAAGAGATATTCTCAACCTTATATTCTTTAACATTGACTGAAGCAAGCAAGGGTATCGTTGAAATAAGAGTTTCTTTGAAATTAAATTTTTTCATATTTTATTACTGTAGACCAAAAAACAATAATAAACCCAAATTTTGAGAACCCTGGGATAACCTGCTTAAGAGATATTCTCAACCTTATATTCTTTAACATTGACTGAAGCAAGCAAGGGTATCGTTGAAATAAGAGTTTCTCTGAAATTAATTATTTTCATATTTTATTACTGTAGACCAAAAAACAATAATAAACCCAAATTTTGAGAACCCTGGGATAACCTGCTTAAGAGATATTCTCAACCTTATATTCTTTAACATTGACTGAAGCAAGCAAGGGTATCGTTGAAATCAGAGTTTCTCTGAAATTAATTTTTTTCATATTTTATTACTTTAGACCAAAAAACAATAATAAACCCAAATTTTGAGAACCCTGGGATAACCTGCTTAAGAGATATTCTCAACCTTATATTCTTTAACATTGACTGAAGCAAGCAAGGGTATCGTTGAAATAAGAGTTTCTCTGAAATTAATTATTTTCATATTTTATTACTGTAGACCAAAAAACAATAATAAACCCAAATTTTGAGAACCCTGGGATAACCTGCTTAAGAGATATTCTCAACCTTATATTCTTTAACATTGACTGAAGCAAGCAAGGGTATCGTTGAAATAAGAGTTTCTGAAATTAATTATTTTCATATTTTATTACTGTAGACCAAAAAACAATAATAAACCCAAATTTTGAGAACCCTGGGATAACCTGCTTAAGAGATATTCTCAACCTTATATTCTTTAACATTGACTGAAGCAAGCAAGGGTATCGTTGAAATAAGAGTTTCTTTGAAATTAATTTTTTTCATATTTTATTACTGTAGACCAAAAAACAATAATAAACCCAAATTTTGAGAACCATGGGATAACCTGCTTAAGAGATATTCTCAACCTTATATTCTTTAACATTGACTGAAGCAAGCAAGGGTATCGTTGAAATAAGAGTTTCTCTGAAATTAATTATTTTCATATTTTATTACTGTAGACCAAAAAACAATAATAAACCCAAATTTTGAGAACCCTGGGATAAC
This sequence comes from Diogma glabrata, assembly GCA_963693315.1. Classification (NCBI taxonomy): domain Eukaryota; kingdom Metazoa; phylum Arthropoda; class Insecta; order Diptera; family Cylindrotomidae; genus Diogma; species Diogma glabrata. The sequence goes on from CAVNZG010000334.1 coordinate 12,105, forward strand.
CTGCTTAAGAGATATTCTCAACCTTATATTCTTTAACATTGACTGAAGCAAGCAAGGGTATCGTTGAAATAAGAGTTTCGCTGAAATTAATTTTTTTCATATTTTATTACTGTAGACCAAAAAACAATAATAAACCCAAATTTTGAGAACCCTGGGATAACCTGCTTAAGAGATATTCTCAACCTTATATTCTTTAACATTGACTGAAGCAAGCAAGGGTATCGTTGAAATAAGAGTTTCTTTGAAATTAATTTTTTTCATATTTTATTACTGTAGACCAAAAAACAATAATAAACCCAAATTTTGAGAACCCTGGGATAACCTGCTTAAGAGATATTCTCAACCTTATATTCTTTAACATTGACTGAAGCAAGCAAGGGTATCGTTGAAATAAGAGTTTCTCTGAAATTAATTTTTTTCATATTTTATTACTGTAGACCAAAAAACAATAATAAACCCAAATTTTGAGAACCCTGGGATAACCTGCTTAAGAGATATTCTCTACCTTATATTCTTTAACATTGACTGAAGCAAGCAAATGGTATCGTTGAAATAAGAGTTTCTTTGAAATTAATTTTTTTCATATTTTATTACTGTAGACCAAAAAACAATAATAAACCCAAATTTTGAGAACCCTGGGATAACCTGCTTAAGAGATATTCTCAACCTTATATTCTTTAACATTGACTGAAGCAAGCAAGGGTATCGTTGAAATAAGAGTTTCTCTGAAATTAATTTTTTTCATATTTTATTACTGTAGACCAAAAAACAATAATAAACCCTAATTTTGAGAACCCTGGGATAACCTGCTTAAGAGATATTCTCAACCTTATATTCTTTAACATTGACTGAAGCAAGCAAGGGTATCGTTGAAATAAGAGTTTCTTTGAAATTAATTTTTTTCATATTTTATTACTGTAGACCAAAAAACAATAATAAACCCAAATTTTGAGAACCCTGGGATAACCTGCTTAAGAGATATTCTCAACCTTATATTCTTTAACATTGACTGAAGCAAGCAAGGGTATCGTTGAAATAAGAGTTTCTTTGAAATTAATTTTTTTCATATTTTATTACTGTAGACCAAAAAACAATAATAAACCCAAATTTTGAGAACCCTGGGATAACCTGCTTAAGAGATATTCTCAACCTTATATTCTTTAACATTGACTGAAGCAAGCAAGGGTATCGTTGAAATAAGAGTTTCTCTGAAATTAATTTTTTTCATATTTTATTACTGTAGACCAAAAAACAATAATAAACCCAAATTTTGAGAACCCTGGGATAACCTGCTTAAGAGATATTCTCAACCTTATATTCTTTAACATTGACTGAAGCAAGCAAGGGTATCGTTGAAATAAGAGTTTCTCTGAAATTAATTTTTTTCATATTTTATTACTGTAGACCAAAAAACAATAATAAACCCAAATTTTGAGAACCCTGGGATAACCTGCTTAAGAGATATTCTCAACCTTATATTCTTTAACATTGACTGAAGCAAGCAAGGGTATTGTTGAAATAAGAGTTTCTTTGAAATTAAATTTTTTCATATTTTATTACTGTAGACCAAAAAACAATAATAAACCCAAATTTTGAGAACCCTGGGATAACCTGCTTAAGAGATATTCTCAACCTTATATTCTTTAACATTGACTGAAGCAAGCAAGGGTATCGTTGAAATAAGAGTTTCTTTGAAATTAATTTTTTTCATATTTTATTACTGTAGACCAAAAAACAATAATAAACCCAAATTTTGAGAACCATGGGATAACCTGCTTAAGAGATATTCTCAACCTTATATTCTTTAACATTGACTGAAGCAAGCAAGGGTATCGTTGAAATAAGAGTTTCTCTGAAATTAATTATTTTCATATTTTATTACTGTAGACCAAAAAACAATAATAAACCCAAATTTTGAGAACCCTGGGATAACCTGCTTAAGAGATATTCTCAACCTTATATTCTTTAACATTGACTGAAGCAAGCAAGGGTATCGTTGAAATAAGAGTTTCTTTGAAATTAATTTTTTTCATATTTTATTACTGTAGACCAAAAAACAATAATAAACCCAAATTTTGAGAACCCTGGGATAACCTGCTTAAGAGATATTCTCAACCTTATATTCTTTAACATTGACTGAAGCAAGCAAGGGTATCGTTGAAATAAGAGTTTCTTTGAAATTAATTTTTTTCGTTTTATATTACTGTAGACCAAAAAACAATAATAAACCCAAATTTTGAGAACCCTGGGATAACCTGCTTAAGAGATATTCTCAACCTTATATTCTTTAACATTGACTGAAGCAAGCAAGGGTATCGTTGAAATAAGAGTTTCTTTGAAATGAATTTTTTTCATATTTTATTACTGTAGACCAAAAAACAATAATAAACCCAAATTTTGAGAACCCTGGGATAACCTGCTTAAGAGATATTCTCAACCTTATATTCTTTAACATTGACTGAAGCAAGCAAGGGTATCGTTGAAATAAGAGTTTCTCTGAAATTAATTATTTTCATATTTTATTACTGTAGACCAAAAAACAATAATAAACCCAAATTTTGAGAACCCTGGGATAACCTGCTTAAGAGATATTCTCTACCTTATATTCTTTAACATTGACTGAAGCAAGCAAGGGTATCGTTGAAATAAGAGTTTCTCTAAAATTAATTTTTTTCATATTTTATTACTGTAGACCAAAAAACAATAATAAACCCAAATTTTGAGAACCCTGGGATAACCTGCTTAAGAGATATTCTCAACCTTATATACTTTAACATTGACTGAAGCAAGCAAGGGTATCGTTGAAATAAGAGTTTCTTTGAAATTAATTTTTTTCATATTTTATTACTGTTGACCAAAAAACAATAATAAACCCAAATTTTGAGAACCCTGGGATAACCTGCTTAAGAGATATTCTCAACCTTATATTCTTTAACATTGACTGAAGCAAGCAAGGGTATCGTTGAAATAAGAGTTTCTTTGAAATTAATTTTTTTCATATTTTATTACTGTAGACCAAAAAACAATAATAAACCCAAATTTTGAGAACCATGGGATAACCTGCTTAAGAGATATTCTCAACCTTATATTCTTTAACATTGACTGAAGCAAGCAAGGGTATCGTTGAAATAAGAGTTTCTTTGAAATTAATTTTTTTCATATTTTATTACTGTAGACCAAAAAACAATAATAAACCCAAATTTTGAGAACCCTGGGATAACCTGCTTAAGAGATATTCTCAACCTTATATTCTTTAACATTGACTGAAGCAAGCAAGGGTATCGTTGAAATAAGAGTTTCTTTGAAATTAATTTTTTTCATATTTTATTACTGTAGACCAAAAAACAATAATAAACCCAAATTTTGAGAACCCTGGGATAACCTGCTTAAGAGATATTCTCTACCTTATATTCTTTAACATTGACTGAAGCAAGCAAGGGTATCGTTGAAATAAGAGTTTCTCTGAAATTAATTTTTTTCATATTTTATTACTGTAGACCAAAAAACAATAATAAACCCAAATTTTGAGAACCCTGGGATAACCTGCTTAAGAGATATTCTCAACCTTATATTCTTTAACATTGACTGAAGCAAGCAAGGGTATCGTTGAAATAAGAGTTTCTCTGAAATTAATTTTTTTCATATTTTATTACTGTAGACCAAAAAACAATAATAAACCCAAATTTTGAGAACCCTGGGATAACCTGCTTAAGAGATATTCTCTACCTTATATTCTTTAACATTGACTGAAGCAAGCAAGGGTATCGTTGAAATAAGAGTTTCTCTAAAATTAATTTTTTTCATATTTTATTACTGTAGACCAAAAAACAATAATAAACCCAAATTTTGAGAACCCTGGGATAACCTGCTTAAGAGATATTCTCTACCTTATATTCTTTAACATTGACTGAAGCAAGCAAGGGTATCGTTGAAATAAGAGTTTCTCTGAAATTAATTTTTTTCATATTTTATTACTGTAGACCAAAAAACAATAATAAACCCAAATTTTGAGAACCCTGGGATAACCTGCTTAAGAGATATTCTCAACCTTATATTCTTTAACATTGACTGAAGCAAGCAAGGGTATCGTTGAAATAAGAGTTTCTTTGAAATTAATTTTTTTCATATTTTATTACTGTAGACCAAAAAACAATAATAAACCCAAATTTTGAGAACCCTGGGATAACCTGCTTAAGAGATATTCTCAACCTTATATTCTTTAACATTGACTGAAGCAAGCAAGGGTATCGTTGAAATAAGAGTTTCTCTGAAATTAATTTTTTTCATATTTTATTACTGTAGACCAAAAAACAATAATAAACCCAAATTTTGAGAACCCTGGGATAACCTGCTTAAGATATATTCTCAACCTTATATTCTTTAACATTGACTGAAGCAAACAAGGGTATCGTTGAAATAAGAGTTTCTTTGAAATTAATTTTTTTCATATTTTATTACTGTAGACCAAAAACAATAATAAACCCAAATTTTGAGAACCCTGGGATAAACCTGCTTAAGAGATATTCTCAACCTTATATTCTTTAACATTGACTGAAGCAAGCAAGGGTATCGTCGAAATAAGAGTTTCTCTGAAATTAATTTTTTTCATATTTTATTACTGTAGACCAAAAAACAATAATAAACCCAAATTTTGAGAACCCTGGGATAACCTGCTTAAGAGATATTCTCAACCTTATATTCTTTAACATTGACTGAAGCAAGCAAGGGTATCGTTGAAATAAGAGTTTCTTTGAAATTAATTTTTTTCATATTTTATTACTGTAGACCAAAAAACAATAATAAACCCAAATTTTGAGAACCCTGGGATAACCTGCTTAAGAGATATTCTCAACCTTATATTCTTTAACATTGACTGAAGCAAGCAAGGGTATCGTTGAAATAAGAGTTTCTCTGAAATTAATTTTTTTCATATTTTATTACTGTAGACCAAAAAACAATAATAAACCCAAATTTTGAGAACCCTGGGATAACCTGCTTAAGAGATATTCTCAACCTTATATTCTTTAACATTGACTGAAGCAAGCAAGGGTATCGTTGAAATAAGAGTTTCTTTGAAATTAATTTTTTTCATATTTTATTACTGTTGACCAAAAAACAATAATAAACCCAAATTTTGAGAACCCTGGGATAACCTGCTTAAGAGATATTCTCAACCTTATATTCTTTAACATTGACTGAAGCAAGCAAGGGTATCGTTGAAATAAGAGTTTCTTTGAAATTAATTTTTTTCATATTTTATTACTGTAGACCAAAAAACAATAATAAACCCAAATTTTGAGAACCCTGGGATAACCTGCTTAAGAGATATTCTCAACCTTATATTCTTTAACATTGACTGAAGCAAGCAAGGGTATCGTTGAAATAAGAGTTTCTCTGAAATTAATTATTTTCATATTTTATTACTGTTGACCAAAAAACAATAATAAACCCAAATTTTGAGAACCCTGGGAAAACCTGCTTAAGAGATATTCTCAACCTTATATTCTTTAACATTGACTGAAGCAAGCAAGGGTATCGTTGAAATAAGAATTTCTCTGAAATTAATTTTTTTCATATTTTATTACTGTAGACCAAAAAACAATAATAAACCCAAATTTTGAGAACCCTGGGATAACCTGCTTAAGAGATATTCTCAACCTTATATTCTTTAACATTGACTGAAGCAAGCAAGGGTATCGTTGAAATAAGAGTTTCTCTGAAATTAATTTTTTTCATATTTTATTACTGAAGACCAAAAAACAATAATAAACAAAAATTTTGAGAACCCTGGGATAACCTGCTTAAGAGATATTCTCAACCTTATATTCTTTAACATTGACTGAAGCAAGCAAGGGTATCGTTGAAATAAGAGTTTCTTTGAAATTAAATTTTTTCATATTTTATTACTGTAGACCAAAAAACAATAATAAACCCAAATTTTGAGAACCCTGGGATAACCTGCTTAAGAGATATTCTCAACCTTATATTCTTTAACATTGACTGAAGCAAGCAAGGGTATCGTTGAAATAAGAGTTTCTCTGAAATTAATTATTTTTATATTTTATTCATGTTGACCAAAAAACAATAATAAACCCAAATTTTGAGAACCCTGGGATAACCTGCTTAAGAGATATTCTCAACCTTATATTCTTTAACATTGACTGAAGCAAGCAAGGGTATCGTTGAAATAAGAGTTTCTTTGAAATTAATTTTTTTCATATTTTATTACTGTAGACCAAAAAACAATAATAAACCCAAATTTTGAGAACCCTGGGATAACCTGCTTAAGAGATATTCTCAACCTTATATTCTTTAACATTGACTGAAGCAAGCAAGGGTATCGTTGAAATAAGAGTTTCTCTGAAATTAATTATTTTCATATTTTATTACTGTAGACCAAAAAACAATAATAAACCCAAATTTTGAGAACCCTGGGATAACCTGCTTAAGAGATATTCTCAACCTTATATTCTTTAACATTGACTGAAGCAAGCAAGGGTATCGTTGAAATAAGAGTTTCTTTGAAATTAAATTTTTTCATATTTTATTACTGTAGACCAAAAAACAATAATAAACCCAAATTTTGAGAACCCTGGGATAACCTGCTTAAGAGATATTCTCAACCTTATATTCTTTAACATTGACTGAAGCAAGCAAGGGTATCGTTGAAATAAGAGTTTCTCAGAAATTAATTTTTTTCATATTTTATTACTGTAGATCAAAAAACAATAATAAACCCAAATTTTGAGAACCCTGGGATAACCTGCTTAAGAGATATTCTCTACCTTATATTCTTTAACATTGACTGAAGCAAGCAAGGGTATCGTTGAAATAAGAGTTTCTCTGAAATTAATTTTTTCCATATTTTATTACTGTAGACCAAAAAACAATAATAAACCCAAATTTTGAGAACCCTGGGATAACCTGCTTAAGAGATATTCTCAACCTTATATTCTTTAACATTGACTGAAGCAAGCAAGGGTATCGTTGAAATATGAGTTTCTTTGAAATTATTTTTTTTCATATTTTATTACTGTAGACCAAAAAACAATAATAAACCCAAATTTTGAGAACCCTGGGATAACCTGCTTAAGAGATATTCTCAACCTTATATTCTTTAACATTGACTGAAGCAAGCAAGGGTATCGTTGAAATAAGAGTTTCTCTGAAATTAATTTTTATCATATTTTATTACTGTAGACCAAAAAACAATAATAAACCCAAATTTTGAGAACCCTGGGATAACCTGCTTAAGATATATTCTCTACCTTATATTCTTTAACATTGACTGAAGCAAACAAGGGTATCGTTGAAATAAGAGTTTCTTTGAAATTAATTTTTTTCATATTTTATTACTGTAGACCAAAAAACAATAATAAACCCAAATTTTGAGAACCCTGGGATAAACCTGCTTAAGAGATATTCTCAACCTTATATTCTTTAACATTGACTGAAGCAAGCAAGGGTATCGTTGAAATAAGAGTTTCTCTGAAATTAATTTTTTTCATATTTTATTACTGTAGACCAAAAAAAAATAATAAACCCAAATTTTGAGAACCCTGGGATAACCTGCTTAAGAGATATTCTCAACCTTATATTCTTTAACATTGACTGAAGCAAGCAAGGGTATCGTTGAAATAAGAGTTTCTTTGAAATTAATTTTTTTCATATTTTATTACTGTAGACCAAAAAACAATAATAAACCCAAATTTTGAGAACCCTGGGATAACCTGCTTAAGAGATATTCTCAACCTTATATTCTTTAACATTGACTGAAGCAAGCAAGGGTATCGTTGAAATAAGAGTTTCTTTGAAATTAATTTTTTTCATATTTTATTACTGTAGACCAAAAAACAATAATAAACCCAAATTTTGAGAACCCTGGGATAACCTGCTTAAGAGATATTCTCAACCTTATATTCTTTAACATTGACTGAAGCAAGCAAGGGTATCGTTGAAATAAGAGTTTCTTTGAAATTAATTTTTTTCATATTTTATTACTGTAGACCAAAAAACAATAATAAACCCAAATTTTGAAAACCCTGGGATAACCTGCTTAAGAGATATTCTCAACCTTATATTCTTTAACATTGACTGAAGCAAGCAAGGGTATCGTTGAAATAAGAGTTTCTCTGAAATTAATTTTTTTCATATTTTATTACTGTAGACCAAAAAACAATAATAAACCCAAATTTTGAGAACCCTGGGATAACCTGCTTAAGAGATATTCTCAACCTTATATTCTTTAACATTGACTGAAGCAAGCAAGGGTATCGTTGAAATAAGAATTTCTCTGAAATTAATTTTTTTCATATTTTATTACTGTAGACCAAAAAACAATAATAAACCCAAATTTTGAGAACCCTGGGATAACCTGCTTAAGAGATATTCTCAACCTTATATTCTTTAACATTGACTGAAGCAAGCAAGGGTATCGTTGAAATAAGAGTTTCTCTGAAATTAATTATTTTCATATTTTATTACTGTAGACCAAAAAACAATAATAAACCCAAATTTTGAGAACCCTGGGATAACCTGCTTAAGAGATATTCTCAACCTTATATTCTTTAACATTGACTGAAGCAAGCAAGGGTATCGTTGAAATAAGAGTTTCTCTGAAATTAATTTTTTTCATATTTTATTACTGTAGACCAAAAAACAATAATAAACCCAAATTTTGAGAACCCTGGGATAACCTGCTTAAGAGATATTCTCAACCTTATATTCTTTAACATTGACTGAAGCAAGCAAGGGTATCGTTGAAATAAGAGTTTCTTTGAAATTAATTTTTTTCATATTTTATTACTGTAGACCAAAAAACAATAATAATCCCAAATTTTGAGAACCCTGGGATAACCTGCTTAAGAGATATTCTCAACCTTATATTCTTTAACATTGACTGAAGCAAGCAAGGGTATCGTTGAAATAAGAGTTTCTCTGAAATTAATTTTTTTCATATTTTATTACTGAAGACCAAAAAACAATAATAAACCCAAATTTTGAGAACCCTGGGATAACCTGCTTAAGAGATATTCTCAACCTTATATTCTTTAACATTGACTGAAGCAAGCAAGGGTATCGTTGAAATAAGAGTTTCTTTGAAATTAACTTTTTTCATATTTTATTACTGTAGACCAAAAAACAATAATAAACCCAAATTTTGAGAACCCTGGGATAACCTGCTTAAGAGATATTCTCAACCTTATATTCTTTAACATTGACTGAAGCAAGCAAGGGTATCGTTGAAATAAGAGTTTCTCTGAAATTAACATTTTTCATATTTTATTACTGTAGACCAAAAAACAATAATAAACCCAAATTTTGAGAACCCTGGGATAACCTGCTTAAGAGATATTCTCAACCTTATATTCTTTAACATTGACTGAAGCAAGCAAGGGTATCGTTGAAATAAGAGTTTCTCTGAAATTAATTTTTTTCATATTTTATTACTGTAGACCAAAAAACAATAATAAACCCAAATTTTGAGAACCCTGGGATAACCTGCTTAAGAGATATTCTCAACCTTATATTCTTTAACATTGACTGAAGCAAGCAAGGGTATCGTTGAAATAAGAGTTTCTTTGAAATTAAATTTTTTCATATTTTATTACTGTAGACCAAAAAACAATAATAAACCCAAATTTTGAGAACCCTGGGATAACCTGCTTAAGAGATATTCTCAACCTTATATTCTTTAACATTGACTGAAGCAAGCAAGGGTATCGTTGAAATAAGAGTTTTTCTGAAATTAATTTTTTTCATATTTTATTACTGTAGACCAAAAAACAATAATAAACCCAAATTTTGAGAACCCTGGGATAACCTGCTTAAGAGATATTCTCAACCTTATATTCTTTAACATTGACTGAAGCAAGCAAGGGTATCGTTGAAATAAGAGTTTTTCTGAAATTAATTTTTTTCATATTTTATTACTGTTGACCAAAAAACAATAATAAACCCAAATTTTGAGAACCCTGGGATAACCTGCTTAAGATATATTCTCAACCTTATATTATTTAACATTGACTGAAGCAAGCAAGGGTATCGTTGAAATAAGAGTTTCTCTGAAATTAATTATTTTCATATTTTATTACTGTAGACCAAAAAACAATAATAAACCCAAATTTTGAGAACCCTGGGATAACCTGCTTAAGAGATATTCTCAACCTTATATTCTTTAACATTGACTGAAGCAAGCAAGGGTATATTTGAAATAAGAGTTTCTTTGAAATTAAATTTTTTCATATTTTATTACTGTAGACCAAAAAACAATAATAAACCCAAATTTTGGGGATAACCTGCTTAAGAGATATTCTCAACCTTATATTCTTTAACATTGACTGAAGCAAGCAAGGGTATCGTTGAAATAAGAGTTTCTTTGAAATTAATTTTTTTCATATTTTATTACTGTAGACCAAAAAACAATAATAAACCCAAATTTTGAGAACCCTGGGATAACCTGCTTAAGAGATATTCTCAACCTTATATTCTTTAACATTGACTGAAGCAAGCAAGGGTATCGTTGAAATAAGAGTTTCTTTGAAATTAATTTTTTTCATATTTTATTACTGTAGACCAAAAAACAATAATAAACCCAAATTTTGAGAACCCTGGGATAACCCGCTTAAGAGATATTCTCAACCTTATATTCTTTAACATTGACTGAAGCAAGCAAGGGTATCGTTGAAATAAGAGTTTCGCTGAAATTAATTTTTTTCATATTTTATTACTGTAGACCAAAAAACAATAATAAACCCAAATTTTGAGAACCCTGGGATAACCTGCTTAAGAGATATTCTCTACCTTATATTCTTTAACATTGACTGAAGCAAGCAAGGGTATCGTTGAAATAAGAGTTTCTCTGAAATTAATTTTTTTCATATTTTATTACTGTAGACCAAAAAACAATAATAAACCCAAATTTTGAGAACCCTGGGATAACCTGCTTAAGAGATATTCTCAACCTTATATTCTTTAACATTGACTGAAGCAAGCAAGGGTATCGTTGAAATAAGAGTTTCTCTGAAATTAATTTTTTTCATATTTTATTACTGTAGACCAAAAAACAATAATAAACCCAAATTTTGAGAACCCTGGGATAACCTGCTTAAGAGATATTCTCAACCTTATATTCTTTAGCATTGACTGAAGCAAGCAAGGGTATCGTTGAAATAAGAGTTTCTCTGAAATTAATTTTTTCATATTTTATTACTGTAGACTAAAAAACAATAATAAACCCAAATTTTGAGAACCCTGGGATAACCTGCTTAAGAGATATTCTCAACCTTATATTCTTTAACATTGACTGAAGCAAGCAAGGGTATCGTTGAAATAAGAGTTTCTCTGAAATTAATTTTTTTCATATTTTATTACTGTAGACCAAAAAACAATAATAAACCCAAATTTTGAGAACCCTGGGATAACCTGCTTAAGAGATATTCTCAACCTTATATTTTTTAACATTCACTGAAGCAAGCAAGGGTATCGTTGAAATAAGAGTTTCTTTGAAATTAATTTTTTTCATATTTTATTACTGTAGACCAAAAAACAATAATAAACCCAAATTTTGAGAACCCTGGGATAACCTGCTTAAGAGATATTCTCAACCTTATATTCTTTAACATTGACTGAAGCAAGCAAGGGTATCGTTGAAATAAGAGTTTCGCTGAAATTAATTTTTTTCATATTTTATTACTGTAGACCAAAAAACAATAATAAACCCAAATTTTGAGAACCCTGGGATAACCTGCTTAAGAGATATTCTCAACCTTATATTCTTTAACATTGACTGAAGCAAGCAAGGGTATCGTTGAAATAAGAGTTTCTCTGAAATTAATTTTTTTCATATTTTATTACTGTAGACCAAAAAACAATAATAAACCCAAATTTTGAAAACCCTGGGATAACCTGCTTAAGAGATATTCTCAACCTTATATTCTTTAACATATTCTTTAACATTGACTGAAGCAAGCAAGGGTATCGTGAAATAAGAGTTTCTCTGAAATTAATTTTTTTCATATTTTTATTACTGTAGACCAAAAAAACAATAATAAACCAAATTTTGAGAACCCTGGGATAACCTGCTTAAGAGATATTCTCAACTTATATTCTTTAACATTGACTGAAGCAAGCAAGGGTATCGTTGAAATAAGAGTTTCTCTTGAAATTAATTTTTTTCATATTTTATTACTGTAGACCAAAAAACATTAATAAACCCAAATTTTGAGAACCCTGGGATAACCTGCTTAAGAGATATTCTCAACCTTATATTCTTTAACATTGACTGAAGCAAGCAAGGGTATCGTTGAAATAAGAGTTTCTCTGAAATTAATTTTTTTTCATATTTTATTACTGTAGACCAAAAAACAATAATAAACCCAAATTTTGAGAACCCTGGGATAACCTGCTTAAGAGATATTCTCAACCTTATATTCTTTAACATTGACTGAAGCAAGCAAGGGTATCGTTGAAATAAGAGTTTCTCTGAAATTAATTTTTTTCATATTTTATTACTGTAGACCAAAAAACATTAATAAACCCAAATTTTGAGAACCCTGGGATAACTGCTTAAGAGATATTCTCAACCTTATATTCTTTAACATTGACTGAAGCAAGCAAGGGTATCGTTGAAATAAGAGTTTCTCTGAAATTAATTTTTTTCATATTTTATTACTGTAGACCAAAAAACAATAATAAACCCAAATTTTGAGAACCCTGGGATAACCTGCTTAAGAGATATTCTCAACCTTATATTCTTTAACATTGACTGAAGCAAGCAGGGTATCGTTGAAATAAGAGTTTCTCTGAAATTAATTTTTTTCATATTTTATTACTGTAGACCAAAAAACATTAATAAACCCAAATTTTGAGAACCCTGGATAACCTGCTTAAGAGATATTCTCACCTTTTATTCTTTAACATTGACTGAAGCAAGCAAGGGTATCGTTGAAATAAGAGTTTCTCTGAAATTAATTTTTTTCATATTTTATTACTGTAGACCAAAAAACAATAATAAACCCAAATTTTGAGAACCCTGGGATAACCTGCTTAAGAGATATTCTCAACCTTATATTCTTTAACATTGACTGAAGCAAGCAAGGGTATCGTTGAAATAAGAGTTTCTCTGAAATTAATTTTTTTCATATTTTATTACTGTAGACCAAAAAACAATTAATAAACCCAAATTTGAGAACCCTGGGATAACCTGCTTAAGAGATATTCTCAACCTTATATTCTTTAACATTGACTGAAGCAAGCAAGGGTATCGTTGAAATAAGAGTTTCTCTGAAATTAATTTTTTTCATATTTTATTACTGTAGACCAAAAAACAATAATAAACCCAAATTTTGAGAACCCTGGATAACCTGCTTAAGAGATATTCTCAACCTTATATTCTTTAACATTGACTGAAGCAAGCAAGGGTATCGTTGAAATAAGAGTTTCTCTGAAATTAATTTTTTTCATATTTTATTACTGTAGACCAAAAAACAATAATAAACCCAAATTTTGAGAACCCTGGGATAACCTGCTTAAGATATTCTCAACCTTATATTCTTTAACATTGACTGAAGCAAGCAAGGGTATCGTTGAAATAAGAGTTTCTCTGAAATTAATTTTTTCATATTTTATTACTGTAGACCAAAAAACAATAATAAACCCAAATTTTGAGAACCCTGGGATAACCTGCTTAAGAGATATTCTCAACCTTATATTCTTTAACATTGACTGAAGCAAGCAAGGGTATCGTTGAAATAAGAGTTTCTCTGAAATTAATTTTTTTCATATTTTATTACTGTAGACCAAAAAACAATAATAAACCCAAATTTTGAGAACCCTGGGATAACCTGCTTAAGAGATATTCTCAACCTTATATTCTTTAACATTGACTGAAGCAAGCAAGGGTATCGTTGAAATAAGAGTTTCTCTGAAATTAATTTTTTTCATATTTTATTACTGTAGACCAAAAAACAATAATAAACCCAAATTTTGAGAACCCTGGATAACCTGCTTAAGAGATATTCTCAACCTTATATTCTTTAACATTGACTGAAGCAAGCAAGGGTATCGTTGAAATAAGAGTTTCTCTGAAATTAACTTTTTTTCATATTTTATTACTGTAGACCAAAAACAATAATAAACCCAAATTTTGAGAACCCTGGGATAACCTGCTTAAGAGATATTCTCAACCTTATATTCTTTAACATTGACTGAAGCAAGCAAGGGTATCGTTGAAATAAGAGTTTCTCTGAAATTAACTTTTTTTCATATTTTATTACTGTAGACCAAAAAACAATAATAAACCCAAATTTTGAGAACCCTGGGATAACCTGCTTAAGAGATATTCTCAACCTTATATTCTTTAACATTGACTGAAGCAAGCAAGGGTATCGTTGAAATAAGAGTTTCTTGAAATTTATTTTTTTCATATTTTATTACTGTAGACCAAAAAACAATAATAAACCCAAATTTTGAGAACCCTGGGATAACCTGCTTGAGAGATATTCTCAACCTTATATTCTTTAACATTGACTGCAGCAAGCAGGGTATCGTTGAAATAAGAGTTTCTCTGAAATTAATTTTTTTCATATTTTATTACTGTAGACCAAAAACAATAATAAACCCAAATTTTGAGAACCCTGGGATAACCTGCTTAAGAGATATTCTCAACCTTATATTCTTTAACATTGACTGAAGCAAGCAAGGGTATCGTTGAAATAAGAGTTTCTCCGAAATTAATTTTTTTCATATTTTATTACTGTAGACCAAAAAACAATAATAAACCCAAATTTTGAGAACCCTGGGATAACCTGCTTAAGAGATATTCTCAACCTTATATTCTTTAACATTGACTGAAGCAAGCAAGGGTATCGTTGAAATAAGAGTTTCTCTGAAATTAATTTTTTTCATATTTTATTATTGTAGACCAAAAAACAATAATAAACCCAAATTTTGAGAACCCTGGGATAACCTGCTTAAGAGATATTCTCAACCTTATATTCTTTAACATTGACTGAAGCAAGCAAGGGTATCGTTGAAATAAGAGTTTCTCTGAAATTAACTTTTTTCATATTTTATTACTGTAGACCAAAAAACAATAATAAACCCAAATTTTGAGAACCCTGGGATAACCTGCTTAAGAGATATTCTCAACCTTATATTCTTTAACATTGACTGAAGCAAGCAGGGTATCGGTGAAATAAGAGTTTCTCTGAAATTAATTTTTTTCATATTTTATTACTGTAGACCAAAAAACAATAATAAACCCAAATTTTGAGAACCCTGGGATAACCTGCTTAAGAGATATTCTCAACCTTATATTCTTTAACATTGACTGAAGCAAGCAAGGGTATCGTTGAAATAAGAGTTTCTTTGAAATTAATTTTTTTCATATTTTATTACTGTAGACCAAAAAACATTAATAAACCCAAATTTTGAGAACCCTGGGATAACCTGCTTAAGAGATATTCTCAACCTTATATTCTTTAACATTGACTGAAGCAAGCAAGGGTATCGTTGAAATAAGAGTTTCTCTGAAATTAATTTTTTTCATATTTTATTACTGTAGACCAAAAAACAATAATAAACCCAAATTTTGAGAACCCTGGGATAACCTGCTTAAGAGATATTCTCAACCTTATATTCTTTAACATTGACTGAAGCAAGCAAGGGTATCGTTGAAATAAGAGTTTCTCTGAAATTAATTTTTTTCATATTTTATTACTGTAGACCAAAAAACATTAATAAACCCAAATTTTGAGAACCCTGGGATAACCTGCTTAAGAGATATTCTCAACCTTATATTCTTTAACATTGACTGAAGCAAGCAAGGGTATCGTTGAAATAAGAGTTTCTCTGAAATTAATTTTTTTCATATTTTATTACTGTAGACCAAAAAACAATAATAAACCCAAATTTTGAGAACCCTGGGATAACCTGCTTAAGAGATATTCTCAACCTTATATTCTTTAACATTGACTGAAGCAAGCAAGGGTATCGTTGAAATAAGAGTTTCTCTGAAATTAATTTTTTTCATATTTTATTACTGTAGACCAAAAAACATTAATAAACCCAAATTTTGAGAACCCTGGGATAACCTGCTTAAGAGATATTCTCAACCTTATATTCTTTAACATTGACTGAAGCAAGCAAGGGTATCGTTGAAATAAGAGTTTCTCTGAAATTAATTTTTTTCATATTTTATTACTGTAGACCAAAAAACAATAATAAACCCAAATTTTGAGAACCCTGGGATAACCTGCTTAAGAGATTTTCTCAACCTTATATTCTTTAACATTGACTGAAGCAAGCAGGGTATCGTTGAAATAAGAGTTTCTCTGAAATTAATTTTTTTAATATTTTATTACTGTAGACCAAAAAACATTAATAAACCCAAATTTTGAGAACCCTGGGATAACCTGCTTAAGAGATATTCTCAACCTTATATTCTTTAACATTGACTGAAGCAAGCAAGGGTATCGTTGAAATAAGAGTTTCTCTGAAATTAATTTTTTTCATATTTTATTACTGTAGACCAAAAAACAATAATAAACCCAAATTTTGAGAACCCTGGGATAACCTGCTTAAGAGATATTCTCAACCTTATATTCTTTAACATTGACTGAAGCAAGCAAGGGTATCGTTGAAATAAGAGTTTCTCTGAAATTAATTTTTTTCATATTTTATTACTGTAGACCAAAAAACAATAATAAACCCAAATTTTGAGAACCCTGGGATAACCTGCTTAAGAGATATTCTCAACCTTATATTCTTTAACATTGACTGAAGCAAGCAGGGTATCGTTGAAATAAGAGTTTCTCTGAAATTAATTTTTTTCATATTTTATTACAGTAGACCAAAAAACAATAATAAACCCAAATTTTGAGAACCCTGGGATAACCTGCTTAAGAGATATTCTCAACCTTATATTCTTTAACATTGACTGAAGCAAGCAAGGGTATCGTTGAAATAAGAGTTTCTCTGAAATTAATTTTTTTCATATTTTATTACTGTAGACCAAAAAACAATTATAAACCCAAATTTTGAGAACCCTGGGATAACCTGCTTAAGAGATATTCTCAACCTTATATTCTTTAACATTGACTGAAGCAAGCAAGGGTATCGTTGAAATAACAGTTTCTTTGAAATTAATTTTTTTCATATTTTATTACTGTAGACCAAAAAACAATAATAAACCCAAATTTTGAGAACCCTGGGATAACCTGCTTAAGAGATATTCTCAACCTTATATTCTTTAACATTGACTGAAGCAAGCAAGGGTATCGTTGAAATAAGAGTTTCTCTGAAATTAGTTTTTTTCATATTTTATTACTGTAGACCAAAAAACAATAATAAACCCAAATTTTGAGAACCCTGGGATAACCTGCTTAAGAGATATTCTCAACCTTATATTCTTTAACATTGACTGAAGCAAGCAAGGGTATCGTTGAAATAAGAGTTTCTCTGAAATTAATTTTTTTCATATTTTATTACTGTAGACCAAAAAACAATAATAAACCCAAATTTTGAGAACCCTGGGATAACCTGCTTAAGAGATATTCTCAACCTTATATTCTTTAACATTGACTGAAGCAAGCAAGGGTATCGTTGAAATAAGAGTTTCTTTGAAATTAATTTTTTTCATATTTTATTACTGTAGACCAAAAAACATTAATAAACCCAAATTTTGAGAACCCTGGGATAACCTGCTTAAGAGATATTCTCAACCTTATATTCTTTAACATTGACTGAAGCAAGCAAGGGTATCGTTGAAATAAGAGTTTCTCTGAAATTAATTTTTTTCATATTTTATTACTGTAGACCAAAAAACAATAATAAACCCAAATTTTGAGAACCCTGGGATAACCTGCTTAAGAGATATTCTCAACCTTATATTCTTTAACATTGACTGAAGCAAGCAAGGGTATCGTTGAAATAAGAGTTTCTCTGAAATTAATTTTTTTCATATTTTATTACTGTAGACCAAAAAACATTAATAAACCCAAATTTTGAGAACCCTGGGATAACCTGCTTAAGAGATATTCTCAACCTTATATTCTTTAACATTGACTGAAGCAAGCAAGGGTATCGTTGAAATAAGAGTTTCTCTGAAATTAATTTTTTTCATATTTTATTACTGTAGACCAAAAAACAATAATAAACCCAAATTTTGAGAACCCTGGGATAACCTGCTTAAGAGATATTCTCAACCTTATATTCTTTAACATTGACTGAAGCAAGCAGGGTATCGTTGAAATAAGAGTTTCTCTGAAATTAATTTTTTTAATATTTTATTACTGTAGACCAAAAAACATTAATAAACCCAAATTTTGAGAACCCTGGGATAACCTGCTTAAGAGATATTCTCAACCTTATATTCTTTAACATTGACTGAAGCAAGCAAGGGTATCGTTGAAATAAGAGTTTCTCTGAAATTAATTTTTTTCATATTTTATTACTGTAGACCAAAAAACAATAATAAACCCAAATTTTGAGAACCCTGGGATAACCTGCTTAAGAGATATTCTCAACCTTATATTCTTTAACATTGACTGAAGCAAGCAAGGGTATCGTTGAAATAAGAGTTTCTCTGAAATTAATTTTTTTCATATTTTATTACTGTAGACCAAAAAACAATTATAAACCCAAATTTTGAGAACCCTGGGATAACCTGCTTAAGAGATATTCTCAACCTTATATTCTTTAACATTGACTGAAGCAAGCAAGGGTATCGTTGAAATAAGAGTTTCTTTGAAATTAATTTTTTTCATATTTTATTACTGTAGACCAAAAAACAATAATAAACCCAAATTTTGAGAACCCTGGGATAACCTGCTTAAGAGATATTCTCAACCTTATATTCTTTAACATTGACTGAAGCAAGCAAGGGTATCGTTGAAATAAGAGTTTCTCTGAAATTAATTTTTTTCATATTTTAGTACTGTAGACCAAAAAACAATAATAAACCCAAATTTTGAGAACCATGGGATAACCTGCTTAAGAGATATTCTCAACCTTATATTCTTTAACATTGACTGAAGCAAGCAAGGGTATCGTTGAAATAAGAGTTTCTTTGAAATTAATTTTTTTCATATTTTATTACTGTAGACCAAAAAACAATAATAAACCCAAATTTTGAGAACCCTGGGATAACCTGCTTAAGAGATATTCTCAACCTTATATTCTTTAACATTGACTGAAGCAAGCAAGGGTATCGTTGAAATAAGAGTTTCTCTGAAATTAACTTTTTTCATATTTTATTACTGTAGACCAAAAAACAATAATAAACCCAAATTTTGAGAACCCTGGGATATTCTGCTTAAGAGATATCTCAACCTTATATTCTTTAACATTGACTGAAGCAAGCAAGGGTATCGTTGAAATAAGAGTTTCTCTGAAATTAACTTTTTTCATATTTTATTACTGTAGACCAAAAAACAATAATAAACCCAAATTTTGAGAACCCTGGGATAACCTGCTTAAGAGATATTCTCAACCTTATATTCTTTAACATTGACTGAAGCAAGCAAGGGTATCGTTGAAATAAGAGTTTCTCTGAAATTAACTTTTTTCATATTTTATTACTGTAGACCAAAAAACAATAATAAACCCAAATTTTGAGAACCCTGGGATAACCTGCTTAAGAGATATTCTCAACCTTATATTCTTTAACATTGACTGAAGCAAGCAAGGGTATCGTTGAAATAAGAGTTTCTCTGAAATTAACTTTTTTCATATTTTATTACTGGAGACCAAAAAACAATAATAAACCCAAATTTTGAGAACCCTGGGATAACCTGCTTAAGAGATATTCTCAACCTTATATTCTTTAACATTGACTGAAGCAAGCAAGGGTATCGTTGAAATAAGAGTTTCTTTGAAATTTATTTTTTTCATATTTTATTACTGTAGACCAAAAAACAATAATAAACCCAAATTTTGAGAACCCTGGGATAACCTGCTTAAGAGATATTCTCAACCTTATATTCTTTAACATTGACTGCAGCAAGCAGGGTATCGTTGAAATAAGAGTTTCTCTGAAATTAATTTTTTTCATATTTTATTACTGTAGACCAAAAAACAATAATAAACCCAAATTTTGAGAACCCTGGGATAACCTGCTTAAGTGATATTCTCAACCTTATATTCTTTAACATTGACTGAAGCAAGCAAGGGTATCGTTGAAATAAGAGTTTCTCCGAAATTAATTTTTTTCATATTTTATTACTGTAGACCAAAAAACAATAATAAACCCAAATTTTGAGAACCCTGGGATAACCTGCTTAAGAGATATTCTCAACCTTATATTCTTTAACATTGACTGAAGCAAGCAAGGGTATCGTTGAAATAAGAGTTTCTCTGAAATTAATTTTTTTCATATTTTATTACTGTAGACCAAAAAACAATAATAAACCCAAATTTTGAGAACCCTGGGATAACCTGCTTAAGAGATATTCTCAACCTTATATTCTTTAACATTGACTGAAGCAAGCAAGGGTATCGTTGAAATAAGAGTTTCTCTGAAATTAACTTTTTTCATATTTTATTACTGTAGACCAAAAAACAATAATAAACCCAAATTTTGAGAACCCTGGGATAACCTGCTTAAGAGATATTCTCAACCTTATATTCTTTAACATTGACTGAAGCAAGCAAGGGTATCGTTGAAATAAGAGTTTCTCTGAAATTAATTTTTTTCATATTTTATTACTGTAGACCAAAAAACAATAATAAACCCAAATTTTGAGAACCCTGGGATAACCTGCTTAAGAGATATTCTCAACCTTATATTCTTTAACATTGACTGAAGCAAGCAAGGGTATCGTTGAAATAAGAGTTTCTCTGAAATTAATTTTTTTCATATTTTATTACTGTAGACCAAAAAACAATAATAAACCCAAATTTTGAGAACCCTGGGATAACCTGCTTAAGAGATATTCTCAACCTTATATTCTTTAACATTGACTGAAGCAAGCAAGGGTATCGTTGAAATAAGAGTTTCTTTGAAATTAATTTTTTTCATATTTTATTACTGTAGACCAAAAAACAATAATAAACCCAAATTTTGAGAACCCTGGGATAACCTGCTTAAGAGATATTCTCAACCTTATATTCTTTAACATTGACTGAAGCAAGCAAGGGTATCGTTGAAATAAGAGTTTCTCTGAAATTAACTTTTTTCATATTTTATTACTGTAGACCAAAAAACAATAATAAACCCAAATTTTGAGAATCCTGGGATAACCTGCTTAAGAGATATTCTCAACCTTATATTCTTTAAAATTGACTGAAGCAAGCAAGGGTATCGTTGAAATAAGAGTTTCTCTGAAATTAACTTTTTTCATATTTTATTACTGTAGACCAAAAAACAATAATAAACCCAAATTTTGAGAACCCTGGGATAGCCTGCTTAAGAGATATTCTCAACCTTATATTCTTTAACATTGACTGAAGCAAGCAAGGGTATCGTTGAAATAAGAGTTTCTCTGAAATTAACTTTTTTCATATTTTATTACTGTAGACCAAAAAACAATAATAAACCCAAATTTTGAGAACCCTGGGATAACCTGCTTAAGAGATATTCTCAACCTTATATTCTTTAACATTGACTGAAGCAAGCAAGGGTATCGTTGAAATAAGAGTTTCTCTGAAATTAACATTTCTCATATTTTATTACTGACCAAAAAACAATAATAAACCCAAATTTTGAGAACCCTGGGATAACCTGCTTAAGAGATATTCTCAACCTTATATTCTTTAACATTGACTGAAGCAAGCAAGGGTATCGTTGAAATAAGAGTTTCTTTGAAATTAATTTTTTTCATATTTTATTACTGTAGACCAAAAAACAATAATAAACCCAAATTTTGAGAACCCTGGGATAACCTGCTTAAGAGATATTCTCAACCTTATATTCTTTAACATTGACTGAAGCAAGCAGGGTATCGTTGAAATAAGAGTTTCTCTGAAATTAATTTTTTTCATATTTTATTACTGTAGACCAAAAAACAATTATAAACCCAAATTTTGAGAACCCTGGGATAACCTGCTTAAGAGATATTCTCAACCTTATATTCTTTAACATTGACTGAAGCAAGCGAGGGTATCGTTGAAATAAGAGTTTCTCCGAAATTAATTTTTTTCATATTTTATTACTGTAGACCAAAAAACAATAATAAACCCAAATTTTGAGAACCCTGGGATAACCTGCTTAAGAGATATTCTCAACCTTATATTCTTTAACATTGACTGAAGCAAGCAGGGTATCGTTGAAATAAGAGTTTCTTTGAAATTAATTTTTTTCATATTTTATTACTGTAGACCAAAAAACATTAATAAACCCAAATTTTGAGAACCCTGGGATAACCTGCTTAAGAGATATTCTCAACCTTATATTCTTTAACATTGACTGAAGCAAGCAAGGGTATCGTTGAAATAAGAGTTTCTCTGAAATTAATTTTTTTCATATTTTATTACTGTAGACCAAAAAACAGTAATAAACCCAAATTTTGAGAACCCTGGGATAACCTGCTTAAGAGATATTCTCAACCTTATATTCTTTAACATTGACTGAAGCAAGCAAGGGTATCGTTGAAATAAGAGTTTCTCTGAAATTAACTTTTTTCATATTTTATTACTGTAGACCAAAAAACAATAATAAACCCAAATTTTGAGAACCCTGGGATAACCTGCTTAAGAGATATTCTCAACCTTATATTCTTTAACATTGACTGAAGCAAGCAGGGTATCGTTGAAATAAGAGTTTCTCTGAAATTAATTTTTTTCATATTTTATTACTGTTGACCAAAAAACAATAATAAACCCAAATTTTGAGAACCCTGGGATAACCTGCTTAAGAGATATTCTCAACCTTATATTCTTTAACATTGACTGAAGCAAGCAAGGGTATCGTTGAAATAAGAGTTTCGTTGAAATTAATTTTTTTCATATTTTATTACTGTAGACCAAAAAACAATAATAAACCCAAATTTTGAGAACCCTGGGATAACCTGCTTAAGAGATATTCTCAACCTTATATTCTTTAACATTGACTGAAGCAAGCAAGGGTATCGTTGAAATAAGAGTTTCTTTGAAATTAACTTTTTTCATATTTTATTACTGTGGACCAAAAAACAATAATAAACCCAAATTTTGAGAACCCTGGGATAACCTGCTTAAGAGATATTCTCAACCTTATATTCTTTAACATCGACTGAAGCAAGCAAGGGTATCGTTGAAATAAGAGTTTCTCTGAAATTAACTTTTTTCATATTTTATTACTGTAGACCAAAAAACAATAATAAACCCAAATTTTGAGAACCCTGGGATAACCTGCTTAAGAGATATTCTCAACCTTATATTCTTTAACATTGACTGAAGCAAGCAAGGGTATCGTTGAAATAAGAGTTTCTCTGAAATTAATTTTTTTCATATTTTATTACTGTAGACCAAAAAACAATAATAAACCCAAATTTTGAGAACCCTGGGATAACCTGCTTAAGAGATATTCTCAACCTTATATTCTTTAACATTGACTGAAGCAAGCAAGGGTATCGTTGAAATAAGAGTTTCTCTGAAATTAATTTTTTTCATATTTTATTACTGTAGACCAAAAAACAATAATAAACCCAAATTTTGAGAACCCTGGCTTAAGAGATATTCTCAACCTTATATTCTTTAACATTGACTGAAGCAAGCAAGGGTATCGTTGAAATAAGAGTTTCTTTGAAATTAATTTTTTTCATATTTTATTACTGTAGACCAAAAAACAATAATAAACCCAAATTTTGAGAACCCTGGGATAACCTGCTTAAGAGATATTCTCAACCTTATATTCTTTAACATTGACTGAAGCAAGCAGGGTATCGTTGAAATAAGAGTTTCTCTGAAATTAATTTTTTTCATATTTTATTACTGTAGACCAAAAAACAATTATAAACCCAAATTTTGAGAACCCTGGGATAACCTGCTTAAGAGATATTCTCAACCTTATATTCTTTAACATTGACTGAAGCAAGCAGGGTATCGTTGAAATAAGAGTTTCTTTGAAATTAATTTTTTTCATATTTTATTACTGTAGACCAAAAAACAATAATAAACCCAAATTTTGAGAACCCTGGGATAACCTGCTTAAGAGATATTCTCAACCTTATATTCTTTAACATTGACTGAAGCAAGCAAGGGTATCGTTGAAATAAGAGTTTCTTTGAAATTAATTTTTTTCATATTTTATTACTGTAGACCAAAAAACAATAATAAACCCAAATTTTGAGAACCCTGGGATAACCTGCTTAAGAGATATTCTCAACCTTATATTCTTTAACATTGACTGAAGCAAGCAAGGGTATCGTTGAAATAAGAGTTTCTCTGAAATTAATTTTTTTCATATTTTATTACTGTAGACCAAAAAACATTAATAAACCCAAATTTTGAGAACCCTGGGATAACCTGCTTAAGAGATATTCTCAACCTTATATTCTTTAACATTGACTGAAGCAAGCAAGGGTATCGTTGAAATAAGAGTTTCTCTGAAATTAACTTTTTCCATATTTTATTACTGTAGACCAAAAAACAATAATAAACCCAAATTTTGAGAACCCTGGCTTAAGAGATATTCTCAACCTTACATTCTTTAACATTGACTGAAGCAAGCAAGGGTATCGTTGAAATAAGAGTTTCTCTGAAATTAACTTTTTTCATATTTTATTACTGTAGACCAAAAAACAATAATAAACCCAAATTTTGAGAACCCTGGGATAACCTGCTTAAGAGATATTCTCAACCTTATATTCTTTAACATTGACTGAAGCAAGCAAGGGTATCGTTGAAATAAGAGTTTCTCTGAAATTAATTTTTTTCATATTTTATTACTGTAGACCAAAAAACAATAATAAACCCAAATTTTGAGAACCCTGGGATAACCTGCTTAAGAGATATTCTCAACCTTATATTCTTTAACATTGACTGAACCAAGCAAGGGTATCGTTGAAATAAGAGTTTCTCTGAAATTAACTTTTTTCATATTTTATTACTGTAGACCAAAAAACAATAATAAACCCAAATTTTGAGAACCCTGGCTTAAGAGATATTCTCAACCTTATATTCTTTAACATTGACTGAAGCAAGCAAGGGTATCGTTGAAATAAGAGTTTCTTTGAAATTAATTTTTTTCATATTTTATTACTGTAGACCAAAAAACAATAATAAACCCAAATTTTGAGAACCCTGGGATAACCTGCTTAAGAGATATTCTCAACCTTATATTCTTTAACATTGACTGAAGCAAGCAAGGGTATCGTTGAAATAAGAGTTTCTCTGAAATTAACTTTTTTCATATTTTATTACTGTAGACCAAAAAACAATAATAAACCCAAATTTTGAGAACCCTGGCTTAAGAGATATTCTCAACCTTATATTCTTTAACATTGACTGAAGCAAGCAAGGGTATCGTTGAAATAAGAGTTTCTTTGAAATTAATTTTTTTCATATTTTATTACTGTAGACCAAAAAACAATAATAAACCCAAATTTTGAGAACCCTGGGATAACCTGCTTAAGAGATATTCTCAACCTTATATTCTTTAACATTGACTGAAGCAAGCAGGGTATCGTTGAAATAAGAGTTTCTCTGAAATTAATTTTTTTCATATTTTATTACTGTAGACCAAAAAACAATAATAAACCCAAATTTTGAGAACCCTGGGATAACCTGCTTAAGAGATATTCTCAACCTTATATTCTTTAACATTGACTGAAGCAAGCAAGGGTATCGTTGAAATAAGAGTTTCTCTGAAATTAACTTTTTTCATATTTTATTACTGTAGACCAAAAAACAATAATAAACCCAAATTTTGAGAACCCTGGCTTAAGAGATATTCTCAACCTTATATTCTTTAACATTGACTGAAGCAAGCAAGGGTATCGTTGAAATAAGAGTTTCTTTGAAATTAGTTTTTTTCATATTTTATTACTGTAGACCAAAAAACAATAATAAACCCAAATTTTGAGAACCCTGGGATAACCTGCTTAAGAGATATTCTCAACCTTATATTCTTTAACATTGACTGAAGCAAGCAGGGTATCGTTGAAATAAGATTTTCTCTGAAATTAATTTTTTTCATATTTTAGTACTGTAGACCAAAAAACAATAATAAACCCAAATTTTGAGAACCCTGGGATAACCTGCTTAAGAGATATTCTCAACCTTATATTCTTTAACATTGACTGAAGCAAGCAAGGGTATCGTTGAAATAAGAGTTTCTCTGAAATTAATTTTTTTCATATTTTATTACTGTAGACCAAAAAACATTAATAAACCCAAATTTTGAGAACCCTGGGATAACCTGCTTAAGAGATATTCTCCACCTTATATTCTTTAACATTGACTGAAGCAAGCAGGGTATCGTTGAAATAAGAGTTTCTCTGAAATTAATTTTTTTCATATTTTATTACTGTAGACCAAAAAACAATAATAAACCCAAATTTTGAGAACCCTGGGATAACCTGCTTAAGAGATATTCTCAACCTTATATTCTTTAACATTGACTGAAGCAAGCAAGGGTATCGTTGAAATAAGAGTTTCTCTGAAATTAACTTTTTTCATATTTTATTACTGTGGACCAAAAAACAATAATAAACCCAAATTTTGAGAACCCTGGGATAACCTGCTTAAGAGATATTCTCAACCTTCTATTCTTTAACATTGACTGAAGCAAGCAAGGGTATCGTTGAAATAAGAGTTTCTCTGAAATTAACTTTTTTCATATTTTATTACTGTAGACCAAAAAACAATAATAAACCCAAATTTTTGAGAACCCTGGGATAACCTGCTTAAGAGATATTCTCAACCTTATATTCTTTAACATTGACTGAAGCAAGCAAGGGTATCGTTGAAATAAGAGTTTCTCTGAAATTAACTTTTTTCATATTTTATTACTGTAGACCAAAAAACAATAATAAACCCAAATTTTGAGAACCCTGGGATAACCTGCTTAAGAGATATTCTCAACCTTATATTCTTTAACATTGACTGAAGCAAGCAAGGGTATCGTTGAAATAAGAGTTTCTCTGAAATTAATTTTTTTCATATTTTATTACTGTAGACCAAAAAACAATAATAAACCCAAATTTTGAGAACCCTGGGATAACCTGCTTAAGAGATATTCTCAACCTTATATTCTTTAACATTGACTGAAGCAAGCAAGGGTATCGTTGAAATAAGAGTTTCTCTGAAATTAACTTTTTTCATATTTTATTACTGTAGACCAAAAAACAATAATAAACCCAAATTTTGAGAACCCTGGCTTAAGAGATATTCTCAACCATATATTCTTTAACATTGACTGAAGCAAGCAAGGGTATCGTTGAAATAAGAGTTTCTTTGAAATTAATTTTTTTCATATTTTATTACTGTAGACCAAAAAACAATAATAAACCCAAATTTTGAGAACCCTGGGATAACCTGCTTAAGAGATATTCTCAACCTTATATTCTTTAACATTGACTGAAGCAAGCAGGGTATCGTTGAAATAAGAGTTTCTCTGAAATTAATTTTTTTCATATTTTATAACTGTAGACCAAAAAACAATAATAAACCCAAATTTTGAGAACCCTGGGATAACTTGCTTAAGAGATATTCTCAACCTTATATTCTTTAACATTGACTGAAGCAAGCAAGGGTATCGTTGAAATAAGAATTTCTCTGAAATTACCTTTTTTCATATTTTATTACTGTGGACCAAAAACAATAATAAACCCAAATTTTGAGAACCCTGGCTTAAGAGATATTCTCAACCTTATATTCTTTAACATTGACTGAAGCAAGCAAGGGTATCGTTGAAATAAGAGTTTCTTTGAAATTAATTTTTTTCATATTTTATTACTGTAGACCAAAAAACAATAATAAACCCAAATTTTGAGAACCCTGGGATAACCTGCTTAAGAGATATTCTCAACCTTATATTCTTTAACATTGACTGAAGCAAGCAGGGTATCGTTGAAATAAGAGTTTCTCTGAAATTAATTTTTTTCATATTTTATTACTGTAGACCAAAAAACAATAATAAACCCAAATTTTGAGAACCCTGGGATAACCTGCTTAAGAGATATTCTCAACCTTATATTCTTTAACATTGACTGAAGCAAGCAAGGGTATCGTTGAAATAAGAGTTTCTCTGAAATTAATTTTTTTCATATTTTATTACTGTAGACCAAAAAACATTAATAAACCCAAATTTTGAGAACCCTGGGATAACCTGCTTAAGAGATATTCTCAACCTTATATTCTTTAACATTGACTGAAGCAAGCAGGGTATCGTTGAAATAAGAGTTTCTTTGAAATTAATTTTTTTCATATTTTATCACTGTAGACCAAAAAACAATTATAAACCCAAATTTTGAGAACCCTGGGATAACCTGCTTAAGAGATATTCTCAACCTTATATTCTTTAACATTGACTGAAGCAAGCAAGGGTATCGTTGAAATAAGAGTTTCTCTGAAATTAATTTTTTTCATATTTTATTACTGTAGACCAAAAAACATTAATAAACCCAAATTTTGAGAACCCTGGGATAACCTGCTTAAGAGATATTCTCAACCTTATATTCTTTAACATTGACTGAAGCAAGAAGGGTATCGTTGAAATAAGAGTTTCTCTGAAATTAATTTTTTTCATATTTTATTACTGTAGACCAAAAAACAATAATAAACCCAAATTTTGAGAACCCTGGGATAACCTGCTTAAGAGATATTCTCAACCTTATATTCTTTAACATTGACTGAAGCAAGCAGGGTATCGTTGAAATAAGAGTTTCTTTGAAATTAATTTTTTTCATATTTTATTACTGTAGACCAAAAAACAATAATAAACCCAAATTTTGAGAACCCTGGGATAACCTGCTTAAGAGATATTCTCAACCTTATATTCTTTAACATTGACTGAAGCAAGCAAGGGTATCGTTGAAATAAGAGTTTCTTTGAAATTAATTTTTTTCATATTTTATTACTGTAGACCAAAAAACAATAATAAACCCAAATTTTGAGAACCCTGGGATAACCTGCTTAAGAGATATTCTCAACCTTATATTCTTTAACATTGACTGAAGCAAGCAAGGGTATCGTTGAAATAAGAGTTTCTCTGAAATTAATTTTTTTCATATTTTATTACTGTAGACCAAAAAACAATAATAAACCCAAATTTTGAGAACCCTGGGATAACCTGCTTAAGAGATATTCTCAACCTTATATTCTTTAACATTGACTGAAGCAAGCAAGGGTATCGTTGAAATAAGAGTTTCTCTGAAATTAACTTTTTTCATATTGTATTACTGTAGACCAAAAAACAATAATAAACCCAAATTTTGAGAACCCTGGCTTAAGAGATATTCTCAACCTTATATTCTTTAACATTGACTGAAGCAAGCAAGGGTATCGTTGAAATAAGAGTTTCTCTGAAATTAACTTTTTTCATATTTTATTACTGTAGACCAAAAAACAATAATAAACCCAAATTTTGAGAACCCTGGGATAACCTGCTTAAGAGATATTCTCAACCTTATATTCTTTAACATTGACTGAAGCAAGCAAAAGGGTATCGTTGAAATAAGAGTTTCTCTGAAATTATTTTTTTTCATATTTTATTACTGTAGACCAAAAAACAATAATAAACCCAAATTTTGAGAACCCTGGGATAGCCTGCTTAAGAGATATTCTCAACCTTATATTCTTTAACATTGACTGAAGCAAGCAAGGGTATCGTTGAAATAAGAGTTTCTCTGAAATTAACTTTTTTCATATTTTATTACTGTAGACCAAAAAACAATAATAAACCCAAATTTTGAGAACCCTGGCTTAAGAGATATTCTCAACCTTATATTCTTTAACATTGACTGAAGCAAGCAAGGGTATCGTTGAAATAAGAGTTTCTCTGAAATTAATTTTTTTCATATTTTATTACTGTAGACCAAAAAACAATAATAAACCCAAATTTTGAGAACCCTGGGATAACCTGCTTAAGAGATATTCTCAACCTTATATTCTTTAACATTGACTGAAGCAAGCAAGGGTATCGTTGAAATAAGAGTTTCTCTGAAATTAACTTTTTTCATATTTTATTACTGTAGACCAAAAAACAATAATAAACCCAAATTTTTGAGAACCCTGGCTTAAGAGATATTCTCAACCTTATATTCTTTAACATTGACTGAAGCAAGCAAGGGTATCGTTGAAATAAGAGTTTCTTTGAAATTAATTTTTTTCATATTTTATTACTGTAGACCAAAAAACAATAATAAACCCAAATTTTGAGAACCCTGGGATAACCTGCTTAAGAGATATTCTCAACCTTATATTCTTTAACATTGACTGAAGCAAGCAGGGTATCGTTGAAATAAGAGTTTCTCTGAAATTAATTTTTTTCATATTTTATTACTGTAGACCAAAAAACAATAATAAACCCAAATTTTGAGAACCCTGGGATAACCTGCTTAAGAGATATTCTCAACCTTATATTCTTTAACATTGACTGAAGCAAGCAAGGGTATCGTTGAAATAAGAGTTTCTCTGAAATTAACTTTTTTCATATTTTATTACTGTAGACCAAAAAACAATAATAAACCCAAATTTTGAGAACCCTGGCTTAAGAGATATTCTCAACCTTATATTCTTTAACATTGACTGAAGCAAGCAAGGGTATCGTTGAAATAAGAGTTTCTTTGAAATTAATTTTTTTCATATTTTATTACTGTAGACCAAAAAACAATAATAAACCCAAATTTTGAGAACCCTGGGATAACCTGCTTAAGAGATATTCTCAACCTTATATTCTTTAACATTGACTGAAGCAAGCAGGGTATCGTTGAAATAAGAGTTTCTCTGAAATTAATTTTTTTCATATTTTATTACTGTAGACCAAAAAACAATAATAAACCCAAATTTTGAGAACCCTGGTATAACCTGCTTAAGAGATATTCTCAACCGTATATTCTTTAACATTGACTGAAGCAAGCAAGGGTATCGTTGAAATAAGAGTTTCTCTGAAATTAATTTTTTTCATATTTTATTACTGTAGACCAAAAAACAATAATAAACCCAAATTTTGAGAACCCTGGGATAACCTGCTTAAGAGATATTCTCAACCTTATATTCTTTAACATTGACTGAAGCAAGCAGGGTATCGTTGAAATAAGATTTTCTCTGAAATTAATTTTTTTCATATTTTAGTACTGTAGACCAAAAAACAATAATAAACCCAAATTTTGAGAACCCTGGGATAACCTGCTTAAGAGATATTCTCAACCTTATATTCTTTAACATTGACTGAAGCAAGCAAGGGTATCGTTGAAATAAGAGTTTCTCTGAAATTAATTTTTTTCATATTTTATTACTGTAGACCAAAAAACATTAATAAACCCAAATTTTGAGAACCCTGGGATAACCTGCTTAAGAGATATTCTCAACCTTATATTCTTTAACATTGACTGAAGCAAGCAGGGTAGCGTTGAAATAAGAGTTTCTCTGAAATTAATTTTTTTCATATTTTATTACTGTAGACCAAAAAACAATAATAAACCCAAATTTTGAGAACCCTGGGATAACCTGCTTAAGAGATATTCTCAACCTTATATTCTTTAACATTGACTGAAGCAAGCAAGGGTATCGTTGAAATAAGAGTTTCTCTGAAATTAACTTTTTTCATATTTTATTACTGTAGACCAAAAAACAATAATAAACCCAAATTTTGAGAACCCTGGGATAACCTGCTTAAGAGATATTCTCAACCTTCTATTCTTTAACATTGACTGAAGCAAGCAAGGGTATCGTTGAAATAAGAGTTTCTCTGAAATTAACTTTTTTCATATTTTATTACTGTAGACCAAAAAACAATAATAAACCCAAATTTTTGAGAACCCTGGGATAACCTGCTTAAGAGATATTCTCAACCTTATATTCTTTAACATTGACTGAAGCAAGCAAGGGTATCGTTGAAATAAGAGTTTCTCTGAAATTAACTTTTTTCATATTTTATTACTGTAGACCAAAAAACAATAATAAACCCAAATTTTGAGAACCCTGGGATAACCTGCTTAAGAGATATTCTCAACCTTATATTCTTTAACATTGACTGAAGCAAGCAAGGGTATCGTTGAAATAAGAGTTTCTCTGAAATTAATTTTTTTCATATTTTATTACTGTAGACCAAAAAACAATAATAAACCCAAATTTTGAGAACCCTGGGATAACCTGCTTAAGAGATATTCTCAACCTTATATTCTTTAACATTGACTGAAGCAAGCAAGGGTATCGTTGAAATAAGAGTTTCTCTGAAATTAACTTTTTTCATATTTTATTACTGTAGACCAAAAAACAATAATAAACCCAAATTTTGAGAACCCTGGCTTAAGAGATATTCTCAACCATATATTCTTTAACATTGACTGAAGCAAGCAAGGGTATCGTTGAAATAAGAGTTTCTTTGAAATTAATTTTTTTCATATTTTATTACTGTAGACCAAAAAACAATAATAAACCCAAATTTTGAGAACCCTGGGATAACCTGCTTAAGAGATATTCTCAACCTTATATTCTTTAACATTGACTGAAGCAAGCAAGGGTATCGTTGAAATAAGAGTTTCTTTGAAATTAATTTTTTTCATATTTTATTACTGTAGACCAAAAAACAATAATAAACCCAAATTTTGAGAACCCTGGGATAACCTGCTTAAGAGATATTCTCAACCTTATATTCTTTAACATTGACTGAAGCAAGCAAGGGTATCGTTGAAATAAGAGTTTCTCTGAAATTAATTTTTTTCATATTTTATTACTGTAGACCAAAAAACAATAATAAACCCAAATTTTGAGAACCCTGGGATAACCTGCTTAAGAGATATTCTCAACCTTATATTCTTTAACATTGACTGAAGCAAGCAAGGGTATCGTTGAAATAAGAGTTTCTCTGAAATTAACTTTTTTCATATTGTATTACTGTAGACCAAAAAACAATAATAAACCCAAATTTTGAGAACCCTGGCTTAAGAGATATTCTCAACCTTATATTCTTTAACATTGACTGAAGCAAGCAAGGGTATCGTTGAAATAAGAGTTTCTCTGAAATTAACTTTTTTCATATTTTATTACTGTAGACCAAAAAACAATAATAAACCCAAATTTTGAGAACCCTGGGATAACCTGCTTAAGAGATATTCTCAACCTTATATTCTTTAACATTGACTGAAGCAAGCAAAAGGGTATCGTTGAAATAAGAGTTTCTCTGAAATTATTTTTTTTCATATTTTATTACTGTAGACCAAAAAACAATAATAAACCCAAATTTTGAGAACCCTGGGATAGCCTGCTTAAGAGATATTCTCAACCTTATATTCTTTAACATTGACTGAAGCAAGCAAGGGTATCGTTGAAATAAGAGTTTCTCTGAAATTAACTTTTTTCATATTTTATTACTGTAGACCAAAAAACAATAATAAACCCAAATTTTGAGAACCCTGGCTTAAGAGATATTCTCAACCTTATATTCTTTAACATTGACTGAAGCAAGCAAGGGTATCGTTGAAATAAGAGTTTCTCTGAAATTAATTTTTTTCATATTTTATTACTGTAGACCAAAAAACAATAATAAACCCAAATTTTGAGAACCCTGGGATAACCTGCTTAAGAGATATTCTCAACCTTATATTCTTTAACATTGACTGAAGCAAGCAAGGGTATCGTTGAAATAAGAGTTTCTCTGAAATTAACTTTTTTCATATTTTATTACTGTAGACCAAAAAACAATAATAAACCCAAATTTTTGAGAACCCTGGCTTAAGAGATATTCTCAACCTTATATTCTTTAACATTGACTGAAGCAAGCAAGGGTATCGTTGAAATAAGAGTTTCTTTGAAATTAATTTTTTTCATATTTTATTACTGTAGACCAAAAAACAATAATAAACCCAAATTTTGAGAACCCTGGGATAACCTGCTTAAGAGATATTCTCAACCTTATATTCTTTAACATTGACTGAAGCAAGCAGGGTATCGTTGAAATAAGAGTTTCTCTGAAATTAATTTTTTTCATATTTTATTACTGTAGACCAAAAAACAATAATAAACCCAAATTTTGAGAACCCTGGGATAGCCTGCTTAAGAGATATTCTCAACCTTATATTCTTTAACATTGACTGAAGCAAGCAAGGGTATCGTTGAAATAAGAGTTTCTCGGAAATTAACTTTTTTCATATTTTATTACTGTAGACAAAAAAACAATAATAAACCCAAATTTTGAGAACCCTGGCTTAAGAGATATTCTCAACCTTATATTCTTTAACATTGACTGAAGCAAGCAAGGGTATCGTTGAAATAAGAGTTTCTTTGAAATTAATTTTTTTCATATTTTATTACTGTAGACCAAAAAACAATAATAAACCCAAATTTTGAGAACCCTGGGATAACCTGCTTAAGAGATATTCTCAACCTTATATTCTTTAACATTGACTGAAGCAAGCAGGGTATCGTTGAAATAAGAGTTTCTCTGAAATTAATTTTTTTCATATTTTATTACTGTAGACCAAAAAACAATAATAAACCCAAATTTTGAGAACCCTGGGATAACCTGCTTAAGAGATATTCTCAACCTTATATTCTTTAACATTGACTGAAGCAAGCAGGGTATCGTTGAAATAAGAGTTTCTCTGAAATTAATTTTTTTCATATTTTATTACTGTAGACCAAAAAACATTAATAAACCCAAATTTTGAGAACCCTGGGATAACCTGCTTAAGAGATATTCTCAACCTTATATTCTTTAACATTGACTGAAGCAAGCAAGGGTATCGTTGAAATAAGAGTTTCTCTGAAATTAATTTTTTTCATATTTTATTACTGTAGACCAAAAAACAATAATAAACCCAAATTTTGAGAACCCTGGGATAACCTGCTTAAGAGATATTCTCAACCTTATATTCTTTAACATTGACTGAAGCAAGCAAGGGTATCGTTGAAATAAGAGTTTCTCTGAAATTAATTTTTTTCATATTTTATTACTGTAGACCAAAAAACAATAATAAACTCAAATTTTTGAGAACCCTGGGATAACCTGCTTAAGAGATATTCTCAACCTTATATTCTTTAACATTGACTGAAGCAAGCAAGGGTATCGTTGAAATAAGAGTTTCTCTGAAATTAACTTTTTTCATATTTTATTACTGTAGACCAAAAAACAATAATAAACCCAAATTTTGAGAACCCTGGGATAACCTGCTTAAGAGATATTCTCAACCTTATATTCTTTAACATTGACTGAAGCAAGCAAGGGTATCGTTGAAATAAGAGTTTCTCTGAAATTAATTTTTTTCATATTTTATTACTGTAGACCAAAAAACAATAATAAACCCAAATTTTGAGAACCCTGGGATAACCTGCTTAAGAGATATTCTCAACCTTATATTCTTTAACATTGACTGAAGCAAGCAAGGGTATCGTTGAAATAAGAGTTTCTCTGAAATTAACTTTTTTCATATTTTATTACTGTAGACCAAAAAACAATAATAAACCCAAATTTTGAGAACCCTGGCTTAAGAGATATTCTCAACCTTATATTCTTTAACATTGACTGAAGCAAGCAAGGGTATCGTTGAAATAAGAGTTTCTTTGAAATTAATTTTTTTCATATTTTATTACTGTAGACCAAAAAACAATAATAAACCCAAATTTTGAGAACCCTGGGATAACCTGCTTAAGAGATATTCTCAACCTTATATTCTTTAACATTGACTGAAGCAAGCAGGGTATCGTTGAAATAAGAGTTTCTCTGAAATTAATTTTTTTCATATTTTATTACTGTAGACCAAAAAACAATAATAAACCCAAATTTTGAGAACCCTGGGATAACTTGCTTAAGAGATATTCTCAACCTTATATTCTTTAACATTGACTGAAGCAAGCAAGGGTATCGTTGAAATAAGAATTTCTCTGAAATTAACTTTTTTCATATTTTATTACTGTAGACCAAAAAACAATAATAAACCCAAATTTTGAGAACCCTGGCTTAAGAGATATTCTCAACCTTATATTCTTTAACATTGACTGAAGCAAGCAAGGGTATCGTTGAAATAAGAGTTTCTTTGAAATTAATTTTTTTCATATTTTATTACTGTAGACCAAAAAACAATAATAAACCCAAATTTTGAGAACCCTGGGATAACCTGCTTAAGAGATATTCTCAACCTTATATTCTTTAACATTGACTGAAGCAAGCAGGGTATCGTTGAAATAAGAGTTTCTCTGAAATTAATTTTTTTCATATTTTATTACTGTAGACCAAAAAACAATAATAAACCCAAATTTTGAGAACCCTGGGATAACCTGCTTAAGAGATATTCTCAACCTTATATTCTTTAACATTGACTGAAGCAAGCAAGGGTATCGTTGAAATAAGAGTTTCTCTGAAATTAATTTTTTTCATATTTTATTACTGTAACCTGCTTAAGATAACCTGCTTAAGAGATATTCTCAACCTTATATTCTTTAACATTGACTGAAGCAAGCAGGGTATCGTTGAAATAAGAGTTTCTTTGAAATTAATTTTTTTCATATTTTATTACTGTAGACCAAAAAACATTAATAAACCCAAATTTTGAGAACCCTGGGATAACCTGCTTAAGAGATATTCTCAACCTTATATTCTTTAACATTGACTGAAGCAAGCAAGGGTATCGATGAAATAAGAGTTTCTCTGAAAATAATTTTTTTCATATTTTATTACTGTAGACCAAAAAACATTAATAAACCCAAATTTTGAGAACCCTGGGATAACCTGCTTAAGAGATATTCTCAACCTTATATTCTTTAACATTGACTGAAGCAAGCAAGGGTATCGTTGAAATAAGAGTTTCTCTGAAATTAATTTTTTTCATATTTTATTACTGTAGACCAAAAAACAATAATAAACCCAAATTTTGAGAACCCTGGGATAACCTGCTTAAGAGATATTCTCAACCTTATATTCTTTAACATTGACTGAAGCAAGCAAGGGTATCGTTGAAATAAGAGTTTCTCTGAAATTAATTTTTTTCATATTTTATTACTGTAGACCAAAAAACAATAATAAACCCAAATTTTGAGAACCCTGGGATAACCTGCTTAAGAGATATTCTCAACCTTATATTCCTTAACATTGACTGAAGCAAGCAAGGGTATCGTTGAAATAAGAGTTTCTCTGAAATTAATTTTTTTCATATTTTATTACTGTAGACCAAAAAACAAAAATAAACCCAAATTTTGAGAACCCTGGGATAACCTGCTTAAGAGATATTCTCAACCTTATATTCTTTAACATTGACTGAAGCAAGCAAGGGTATCGTTGAAATAAGAGTTTCTCTGAAATTAATTTTTTTCATATTTTATTACTGTAGACCAAAAAACAATAATAAACCCAAATTTTGAGAACCCTGGGATAACCTGCTTAAGAGATATTCTCAACCTTATATTCTTTAACATTGACTGAAGCAAGCAAGGGTATCGTTGAAATAAGAGTTTCTCTGAAATTAACTTTTTTCATATTTTATTACTGTAGACCAAAAAACAATTATAAACCCAAATTTTGAGAACCCTGGGATAACCTGCTTAAGAGATATTCTCAACCTTATATTCTTTAACATTGACTGAAACAAGCAGGGTATCGTTGAAATAAGAGTTTCTCTGAAATTAATTTTTTTAATATTTTATTACTGTAGACCAAAAAACAATAATAAACCCAAATTTTGAGAACCCTGGGATAACCTGCTTAAGAGATATTCTCAACCTTATATTCTTTAACATTGACTGAAGCAAGCAAGGGTATCGTTGAAATAAGAGTTTCTCTGAAATTAATTTTTTTCATATTTTATTACTGTAGACCAAAAAACAATAATAAACCCAAATTTTGAGAACCCTGGGATAACCTGCTTAAGAGATATTCTCAACCTTATATTCTTTAACATTGACTGAAGCAAGCAAGGGTATCGTTGAAATAAGAGTTTCTCTGAAATTAACTTTTTTCATATTTTATTACTGTAGACCAAAAAACAATTATAAACCCAAATTTTGAGAACCCTGGGATAACCTGCTTAAGAGATATTCTCAACCTTATATTCTTTAACATTGACTGAAGCAAGCAAGGGT
>CAVNZG010000335.1:0-51573 GCA_963693315.1 Diogma glabrata
CATACTGGAAAAATTTGGTTCAAAAATTTCGAACCTAGTTTATTAACCCTAACAGTTTCACATCGTTTTTGTTTGTAGGATTTGCCTATAAATAACATGCCGATAACCATCTTTCATGTTGAGCACGACAAAATATTTTTTTTTGCTAATTTAGCAATGACATCTTCAAAACTCGGTATGAGATAGTTTTCAGATTTTAAAGCATTATTCAAATCAGTTGACTCCAAAGTTCAAACACAATCGTAATGATTTATTTTTTTCCCCGTAATCCTAATATTCGCCCGGTATCAGAATCGGCAGCATCGACAAACAATATTATCTATCATGTATACTAAATTAGCTATTAGCTGTTGTTTTAACTCTCTCCTATATAACAGCACTATTTAATTTTTTCAGAGCTTTTAGTGTTAAGATATTCGATTGCCCTCCTATATTTAACTTAAATTTTATCATTCTATCCCCAATCCTCATTTATACCGGAGCAGTTTCACGCAATTTCAGCAAATTTTTGGAAAATTTTGACTTGACCCCTTTTAGACCGAGAGCCCGCGACGGCCAGACCTTCGTTATTTTATAAAAGCTGAAAGTTTCTCTGCGCATACCCCCTACTCAGGTAGGAACGATTAGCGACATATGAAGTTTGGATCATAGTGGCTTTGGGAGGTAGCAGGTTCCAAAGGGGCCTCCAAAGTTTCGTGAAAGTATAAAAGCTAATTTTTTTATATATTCTTCGGGATAGTATTAGAAGTCACGTCACCCATTGCCAGACACTTACCTTCGTGAAAACACCCTGCCAGACACCCTTAAACTTTAAAGTTTAGGGGTGTCTGGCAGGGGTTTCCACGATAGTAAGTGTCTGGCAATGGGTGACGTGACTTCTTATACTATCCCGAAGAATATATAAAAAAATTAGCTTTTATACTTTCACGAAACTTTGGAGGCCCCTTTGGAACCTGCTCCCTGCCAAGGCCACTATGATCCAAACTTCATATGTCGCTAATCGTTCCTACCTGAGTAGGGGGTATGCGCAGAGAAACTTTCAGCTTTTATAAAATAACGAAGGTCTGGCCGTCGCGGGCTCTTAGTCTATTTTAATTTTGATTATTTTTTGTTTATGGATAGTCTTTCATAAATAAAAAATACAAGTTCTCTTAGAATTTTTTTTTTCGACCAGGGGTCTTCACAGGGTGCCCCTCAATTTTTTGTTATTTTGTGATGTGAGTGCATT
This sequence comes from Diogma glabrata, assembly GCA_963693315.1. Classification (NCBI taxonomy): domain Eukaryota; kingdom Metazoa; phylum Arthropoda; class Insecta; order Diptera; family Cylindrotomidae; genus Diogma; species Diogma glabrata. The sequence goes on from CAVNZG010000335.1 coordinate 1,229, forward strand.
TTGACGAGCGATTGTAGAAAAACTACTGAATCGATTTTCATAAATGATATGTCGTTGAATAGGTATTAGAACAAGGTTTTTAAAAATGTACACTGTTAATTTTTTGAAATAATTTTTAACGGTGTAACATAAGAAAAAACGGTGTAATTGAAAAAAAGATGGCATAGCCTTTTTTTTTTTTTTTAACTAAATTGAAGCTTATTTTATATCTAACCACTTGTGAAAGTTTGGGACTTGCGTTATTTTTTGTTTTAAAGATAAAATTCGTTGTGCATATGACTGTCGGGAATCAGTTTTTTTTGTTCTGAAGGAAAATTATAAATATGGCAATTTTTAGATTCAGATTTTTTTTTATGTTAAATATCAAATATTTTATTATTAAATAAACTTTTTAAAAAGCAATTTCAGTCAAGTTCAGCAAAATTTTGCGACATTTTGACTCGACCCTTTTTAATTTGGTTTATTTTTAGTTTATAGATAGCCTTTGATAAATAAAAAATACGACTTCAAGTAGAATTTTTTTTAAATATAATAATATAAATTATTATATTTTTAAATATAATAATATAATTATAGTAACAATGTAATTATAATAACAAACAACAGTAATGCTACGCGTAATTTGGTTGAAAAAAGTAAAACTCTACATAAAAATAATTTTCAGCATTCATCTGCGACGGAGAAAAGAGGTGTATCCTCAACAGATATAAATGTTGTGGAGCAGTTCTATAAAAGTGATGAAATCAGTAGATTATTGCCAGGCAAACGAGATGCAATATCTTTTAAAAAAGGGGATGAGCGCATAAAAACACAAAAGCGCTTATTGCTATGTACATTAAATGAAGCTTATGTGGAGTTTAAAAATAAGTTTCCTGATGTGAAAATAGGATTTACTAAATTCACGTCCCTTCGACCACAAGAATGTATAAAATTATCCCATCGAGTTCATAATGTGTGCGTGTGTACCATACATCAAAATATGAAACTAATGATTCAACACTCTAAGATATCTTGAATTACTGACGCTGCTTTCCAGAATTATAAAACATTAATTGACTTTGTTTCATGAGGTGAATTAACAGAAGATTGTCATACTTTGAAGTGCAACGAATGTTCAAAAAAACTTCAACAACTGGAAGAAAAATTACTAAATGATTTTGACGTTAAAGGAATCCTTCAAGTCAAATATCAACAATGGAATACCACTGATCGATGCAATTTGGATACTTTAATAGAAACTGTAAAAGAATTTATGAAAAAATTTATTTACCGTTTACAAATTTTGATACCACATAACTTTATAGCAAAACAGCAATCTACATTCATTGAAGAAAAAAAAAAATTAGAAGCAGCAGAGTGCTTCGTTTAAGGGGATTTTTCTGAAAACTACGGCTTCATAATTCAGGATGCGGTTCAAGGCTATTATCATAACAATTCACAAGCTACTATTCATCCATTTGTCATTTATTTTAAAAGTGCCGCAAGTGAATATATACAGCACCGAAGTTTTATACTCATTTCGGATATAAACGATCACAACAGTACTACAGTCCATCTTTTCATTACAAAACTTATTGAATTCATCAAAACGCATATAAATTCTAATATTACGAAAATAATTTATAACACTGACAGTGCACCTTCTCAATACAAAAATACACATAGCCTAAATAACTTATGCCACCACAAAAAAGACTTTAAGGTTGATGCAGAATGGCATTTTCATGCTACCAGCCATGGAAAGGGACCTTGTGATGGAATTGGTGGTACACTGAAGCGTGCTGCACACCGTTATAGTATAGGGAGCAAAGATATTATTGATACATCAAAACAACTTTTCGAATGGGCTTTAAAATGGGAATCTACCATGAACTTTGGATACGCCGATAAAAATGAATATCAATTAACAAAAAAAAAATACAAAATCGATATAAAAATGTGATTACTATAAGTGGAACTCAAAAATTTCATTCTTTTGTACCATTAGATACTAAAACAATAAATGCAAAAATGTTTTCCAACTCAAAAGAAACTTTTAAATGTAAAATAAGTAAATAATTTTTAATAACTATATTTATTTTCTCTAACCTACATATATAATTTGTATGATACTTTAAAAAGTTTATTCAATAATAAAATATTTGTAATTTAATGTTAAAATACAATCTTTTACTTTATGACCATAATAACATAATACGAACATAATACTTCTCCAGTCAAAAGTTCCTAAATAGATTTTGTTATTTATACGGTTTTTTTGTTTGCAGTCGAGACTGTCAAATTATTTTTTATAAGAGTGACAAGTGATTACTAAAAGTGACAAATAAACATTTCATTTTTTTATGCCATCTAATACAAAGAAAATAATTGCAGAAGTGTTTTCCTATTCAAAAGAAACTCCTGTTTGTAAAATAAGTAAATCATTTTAAACAATTGTATTTATTTTATTTATTGTACTACATATATAATTTTTATAATGTTTTAAAAAGTTCATCTAATATTAAAATATTTGATATTTAACATTAAAAAAAAATCTCTTAGTTTATAACGCCATTTTTATAATTTTCCTTCAGAACAAAAAAAACTGATTCCCGACAGTGATATGCACAACGAATTTTATCTTTAAAATAAAAAATAATGCAAGTCCCCAAGTGGTTAGATATAAAATAAGCTTCAATTTAGTTAAAAAAAAAAAGGCTATGCCATCTTTTTTTCAATTACACCGTTTTTTTCTTATGTTACACCGTTAAAAATTATTTCAAAAAATTAACAGTACATTTTTAAAAACTTTGTTCTAATACCTATTCAACGACATATCATTTATGAAAATCGATTCAGTAGTTTTTCTACAATCGCTCGTCAAAATGCACTCACATCACAAAATAACAAAAAATTGAGGGGCACCCTGTGAAGACCCCTGGTCGAAAAAAAAAATTCTAAGAGAACTTGTATTTTTTATTTATGAAAGACTATCCATAAACAAAAAATAATCAAAATTAAAAGGGGTCAAGTCAAAACGTTGTTGAATCTTCGTGAAATTGCTCACCGTAATTATTATCAACGGAATCTGAGAATCACTACCACAATTTATCTCACGAATATATTTTTAAAAAATTACACACCACCGCAAAATATTCTTAATTCCATAGTTTGCGCATTCTTTAGCATATGCTGGACATGCTTTAGGTGGATGCCATTTAGCCCAAAATATACACCTGAGGGATGAGCTCTCTGAAAACTGATTGTTTATTTGATAATTTGAATTATATGATTTGGCCTAAAATTAGAATAAGATTTATTAGTAGATACAATGTTTCTATAATTTAAAAAAAAAATTGTATTTGCAACAGCATCAATTTCACAGTCAATTTTCGAATACTTATTAGCACGTGTTACAGTCAATGCGTTTGGTTTTTGTTTCTCTGATGTTTGATGTTTAAGAATTTCTGCAACTCGACATAGCTCGATTGTCCTTGTTGCATCTAATCACCTCTGTTTTGAGCAATTTTTTTAATTGCTTGTCCGCTCTACATATTACAATTCGGTCTCGCAATATTCTATTTTCTTGATCACCATAACCACACGATCTTACTAATTTTTTTATATTTATCAAAAAATTGTCGAACGTTTCGTTCAATAACTGATTTCTACTTTGGAAAACAAAACTCTCATAATATGCTTCATTCTTTTTTGGTTTACAAAAATTTTTGAACGCACCTAACATTGTGTCATAATTATTGTGTTGTATCTGCATCTTCTAAATTAAATAAGCTATAAATTACGAAGTTCAATAGCATTTGAAATTTTTCCATCTAAAGACAAGGGCCAAGGCGTCTACTTTTTTATGAAATCACCCATTATAAATATTTTACTACTAGGAATAACACATGTTGAGTTTTTGTTTTACAAATAAGAATTTCATTTCAAATTTAACACGAAAGAAATTCACATTATCTATAATTTTTCCTTTCCTCTAAGTTGCCAATTTTTTTCTTTTAGTTTTTTTTCTGATTTTAAATCAAATCACACTATCGTTTACGATTAATGATATTTTGCATAAAAATTTATGTAAAAATAATATAACATTATTAAAAAATGTATAATCCTTGAATGAATTTAAATCAAAAATCACTATCATTTATGGGATTTGAGCTCATTCTGGCACTGATGAGGTTATGAGTTCGAATCCCAACCGAAACACGTAAAAGAGAAAAACAGAGCTTTTTTCCAACAATACCTTTGAATTGAAAAAATTCAAAATATTTCCTTAGATACTTGAGTTTAATTGCTAACAAAAATCGCGAGCTATCATTTATATTTAATGATATTTTGTATCTACATTCATGTAAAAAAATATAATATTATGAAAAATGTAGGTTTCCGTTCCGATACAAAACTAGAACTCAATTGAACTTTACGTATCAATGTGGTTTTACCATCGATCTGTTATATGCGGTTTCCATCTATCCTCATCGTTGTGATTAGGTTTTCTCATTCTTTCCAATAAATATTAACCCATACAAGAAAATCTGCTGTGCATAAACAAAAATAAATAAAATAGACAGAGAACAGTTTTCCAAAAAAAAAAACAATCTCATACTATCAAATCAAACAATAGGATGCATCATAATTTTTACCAATTATTAATATTGCAAAACTATCTCAGTTAAAACACATAAATCGGATCGCCCTATTCAGATCACCAAACATCAACGCACCTGCGCAGATCAATTTCCTTTATTTTGGGTTTGGCTTAAAATAAGAAAATAAAATATATTTGTTTCACAATAAAAAAACAATTGATTATACATTACAATGTAAGAATAGCTAAATGTTTTGAAATGAAAAATATGCATTACAGTGGAGTGTCATAAATAGACAGATATCATTAATGGAATGAATTTGCGATAGTACGAAATGCATGTGTGATTATTGTGAGAACTGTTTGTAGATTTTAAAAGAAAATATCTAATGAACAGATAGGTATCTGTTAAAAATATAAGTATCTGTTCTAAAATATCTAATGAGCAGTGACGACCAAAAACGTTACAAATTCTATTAATATGTTAATTTAATGCATTGATGTTTAGTCTTCTTAGAGTAGTTGGTATGATATTTTCATATGTAGTCTTACGTTTCATATAGAGAATGTGTCGGTTCCGTTCCTTCTTCCACAACTTTTACGGAAGACAACCTTAAAATATTCTTACCAAATCTGTATAGTTATTTTTAACCAACAATGATATCCAAAAACTTATATTTTGTTTATAATTATAAATTTATTTATTACAATTATAAGCAAAATGTAAGTTTTTGACTATCATTGGTGGTTAATTTTTTATCTATACGTATACGACAACCTCGAGTACTCCAGTCCCTGCTATTGATATTGGAGCTAACATAATATTATTTTTCACTGTCAATAGCATTGAGATATCACTGCCATCTTTCCTTGAAATAAGGAACCGGCCCTTATTCTCAAATAAACGAACAAGTAGTCCTTTTATTTCAGAAGAAGGACCTATTAAAAATTATTAAAATTAAATTCTCCATTTTAGTTTTGATTCTTCAAATTTGATCAAATTTGTTTCTTACCTTATTTATCATTTTATTTTCTTATTTATCTTATTTTTATCCATTCCTTTGAAACAAATCATCGATGCTGTTATGGGACGGGACTTGGGTTTTCAAAAGATTTTTATATGTTGATTGGACACATATATTGTAATTTCTACTACACAATACTTTTTGTAAAACAAAATTAAGTCTTAATTTAAAGTCTTCCTGTGACTTTATTTTATATTATTCTTATTCTTTAATTATTATAATATTTCACTATCCCAATGTCAACTAAATATTCAAATTCCATTAAAAATAAAATTTAATTAAAATTCTATCCAAACCAACAATCAATTAATTCTATTTCATTATTATGCATATTTTCTAATTCTTTTAGAAACTATTAAATTCTCATATGTTATAATACCTATGAGTATTTTTTGAGATATTAAATATAGATATTAAAATATTAATCATTTAAATATAAGAAAAGAACCGAAATAATTTCATATTGTTTACTAAAACAAATGAACAAACGAACAACAAAAATTCTTTCGGTTGATTACAAATTTCAATTTCCGAATCAAATAAATCAGTGAAAATTATTTATCTTTAAGGAAAAAGTAAATAAATCGAAAAGAAAAACGGATGTAAATGACTTAGATTTTATGTCTTAATTTTATGGTTTTTAATAAATATATTTTTTGTAATTATTTCTTATGACTGATTATTACACTCGTATATGTGATAAAAATATAGTGAGGCATTTCGGAATTTATGATTTTATTTTAATAGAATTTGTGTTTTAGTGGATTTTATATTTTTTGAATTGATTGAGGTTATGGTTGTTTGATTAATTGTTAAGTTAGTTTTATAGGTTTTATGAGCGGAAAATCATAAAAATATTAAATAATTGCAGCATTACGTTTTTTTATTTATTTTTATGTATTTGAGACTTTATGCGTTTGTTTTTAAAGGAATGAATTAAAAAAGCGTTACATGAGCGCTCAACATTATCACAAACGGATCACTTAATACCAGAGGCGTAGCTAGGGGGGGGCGGGGGGGCGGTCCGCCCCGGGTGTCACCCGTTTTGGGGTGACACCCGAACGTAAAAAACTTAAACAAACCATCACAATGTTTTCAACGATAAATCACTTCGAAACCGTTTTGGGGTGACACCCGAACGTAAACAACTTAAACAAACCATCACAATATTTTCAATGATAAATCACTTCGAAACCGTTTTGGGGTGACACCCGAACGTAAGAAACTTAAACAAACCATCACAATGTTTTCAACGATAAATCACTTCGAAACCGATTTGGGGTGACACCCGAACGTAAAAAACATAAACAAACCATCACAATGTTTTCAACGATAAATCACTTCGAAACCGTTTTGGGGTGACACCCGCACGTAAAAAACTTAAACAAACCATCACAATGTTTTCAATGATAAATCACTTCGAAACCGTTTTGGGGTGACACCCGAACGTAAAAAACATAAACAAACCATCACAATGTTTTCAACGATAAATCACTTCGAAACCGTTTTGGGGTGACACCCGAACGTAAACAACTTAAACAAACCATCACAATGTTTTCAATGATAAATCACTTCGAAACCGTTTTGGGGTGATACCCGAACGTAAGAAACTTAAACAAACCATCACAATGTTTTCAACGATAAATCACTTCGAAACCGTTTTGGGGTGACACCCGAACGTAAGAAACTTAAACAAACCATCACAATGTTTTCAACGATAAATCACTTCGAAACCGTTTTGGGGTGACACCCGAACGTAAAAAACTTAAACAAACCATCACAATGTTTTCAACGATAAATCACTTCGAAACCGTTTTAGGGTGACACCCGAACGTAAACAACTTAAACAAACCATCACAATGTTTTCAATGATAAATCACTTCGAAACCGTTTTGGGGTGACACCCGAACGTAAAAAACATAAACAAACCATCACAATGTTTTCAACGATAAATCACTTCGAAACCGTTTTGAGGTGACACCCGAACGTAAACAACTTAAACAAACCATCACAATGTTTTCAATGATAAATCACTTCGAAACCGTTTTGGGGTGACACCCGAACGTAAAAAACTTAAACAAACCATCACAATGTTTTCAACGATAAATCACTTCGAAACCGTTTTGGGGTGACACCCGAACGTAAAAAACTTAAGCAAACCATCACAATATTTTCAACGATAAATCACTTCGAAACCGTTTTGGGGTGACACCCGAACGTAAAAAACTTAAACAAACCATCACATGTTTTCAACGATAAATCACTTAGAAACCATTTTAACCAGGTTATCCATATAATTTTAATTTATAAATTGTGATAACTTATAAATGTGTCCTATAAATGTGTTATTGGTTCAAAAAGAATCTATTCTACTTTTTAAAATTTTTGAGTTATTACGTGAAATAAAATTTTAACAATATTAATCGAATCAACATGTTGAGCATTGAATCCCATCACCACAATTACTCAATAGCTTTGAATATTCCTATAGATACCATACTGACCGTTTTTTACGATATATTATTTAGTATGCAAGCATGATTATTTAATGACCAGGTCTGAAAACACATATGCTGAATAATGTATAGGAAAAGTGGTTTACGTCGATAATGTGGCACCCTTTGTCGATAGGGTGGCACCCTTGAGTTACAATGTCTCTATTCCAAAATTATTTCTAAAATATCCGCTTAACCTTACTACCTAATATATGTTTTACATTTCAAACAAATTAATTGCAAACACCAAAGGAAACTAACAAACAATCAAATTACCGTGTTTGTAAATGATCTCAAAATAATTTTTCTTCCTTTATCTTGAAACTCAAAGAATAAATTGAAATAGATCGTTTTTCAATGGACACAAAAATAATTACTGTAGAATAAAATGGCAGTTATGCAATTACTGCAGTTTTGCAAATTTTTGTAGGTTGATACATACTCATACTGTTTGTTTTCAGTTTTATATATTTATATATTTGAATTAAATGAAAGTTTATCATTTAAAATTACATTTTGTTGGGTTTTAAATCCCTTGGAAATTTCAAACTCATCAAGTGATTCTTTTAAAGATCCTTGGCTACATAAATGTAAAGCCTTCAATTTTTTTTTAAAAGTGGTGTAGCTATTGTTATTAACTATGTAAATGGTTTGCAAAAATAAACTTTAAATTTTGTTTATTTTTCTTCTTAGGCAGGTATTCCTTAAATCAGTCTGTAAAACATTTTCCGGTTTTCCCGATGTAAAATTTTTCACAAAAATCACATTCAATTTTGTAAATTATTGAGCATGATTCTAATTGGATATTTAATTTTGGTTTCAATTCTTTATATAAAATATCTTTTAGGATTTCATACTTATATTTTTTTAAATAGTTCCTTATAATATTAGGCTATTATTTGTATATTCCATTTTATCAAATATTATTTAATATAAGTTGTTACAAGGAAATTTAAATAAATTAATTTTCTTGGCGGTGTATTTAGTCGTTAACACAGTGTACTTATTATGAACTATGTACCTGTTATGTATCCTACAAATATATTTAGAATTAATGCTTTGCTGATACCTATACTATAATTAAAAATATTTTTTTAGATTTCGTTTAGCAAATATCCCAAAAAATAAATATGCCACGAGGAGTTCATACTTTTTAAAGAAAAAGTTGGTTCCAGCAGAGAAAGATGAAATCTATAAATATGTTACAAAACCCGATAATATCCAAGGTTCATCAAAAGAAACTGATTATCACGTTGATGCAACGAATGTTTCAGAGAATATTGGCTCATCTTCGGAAAGTAACAGCAACAATACAGAATTAATAATGATAACCTATGATGACGAATTAGAAAGGAATAATGAAAATGACAGTGATAATGCCGCTAATGCTTCTACTATCGAACACAGTATTTGCATGGGTGAATCACTTCAGGACTTAAGAGATGTATCACATTGGAATATACTCGTCTCTGGTAATGTTCGCATTGAAATCATTAAAAAAGAAAGTTAACATTTTCAAAATAGAGAAGGGTCGGATCTTTCTAAAGAATGGTTTTATAAAATGATGAATAATGGTGAAAAAATTCTACGGCCATGGATTGTTTATTCTCCTGTAAATAATAACTTGCGTCGTGTATTGCTTCTGTTGTCGTGTATTTGCTGTCTCCAATAATAATAATACAAAATCAACATTTACTACTGGATATCAGAAGCGGTGGAAACTAAATCCCAAAGTGGCCGAGCATGAAACTTCAAATGAACATCTATAGAATTTAGAAAAGTGGAAAACTTTGGAAATGAGGTTAAAATTTCATAAAACGATAGGAGACTAAGCATTACAACCAATAGATAATGAAAAACAGAAGTGGAAACACCTTTTATCCAGATTATTGGATATAACTTTGTTTTTATCTAAACAAAACCCAGCATTTCGTGGACATGATGAAGGACAAAGTTCTTCAAATAAAGGAAATTTCTTAGAACTAACCAAACTATTGTCAAAGTATGATGTAGTGTTAAAAGAACAAATTTTGAATTTGGAGCATGGTAAATCACCAAAAGTATCATATTTGTCACCAGATATACAAAATGAGTTCATAAATATTTTAGCGATCCACGTAAAGTTTAAGCTTGTCAACGAAATTAAATCGGTTAAATATTTTGGAATTATGTTTGATGGCACACCACCTGACATTTCACATATTGATCAAATGTCAGAATTGATTCGTTATGTGAAAATTGATGGTAGTAAAGTGGAAATCAAGGAAGTATTCCTTGGATTTTTTCCTTTACGTGGAAAAAACCCGCTGATTTAAGCGATGAAATTCTTACACTGAAAAAAAAAATTGAAGTAATGATAACCTCATCTCGAAGATGGCAGTTTATTATTCATGCAAAGAAAAGATATTTACAAACAATTTCACCGTGATTGGGACAACTATTCAGTACTCAGTAATATTTTCCTGATAACAGAATGAGGTGTAATTAAAATATAAAGTGCTATCCAATATAACAGTAGTTGAATAAAGTTAATAACTTTTTCCATGAAAACATATTTCTTTGGCCTTATATCATGAATTTTTCATTTTAAAATTTAAGTATTTGAGATTAATTGAACTATATTTTATTTTCACATAAATATTTCATGTGATTGTCTCAACTGCATCGGCTTATCATTGTACGGTTGTTGAATCAATCTCGTATTTCGATTCGCCATATCTGCCGCACGGTGAGGTTGAGACAACTGCATTTCGATTGGAAATAGGACATGTTTTTTTCAGTGTAAAATCTTGAAAATGATGGTATAGATGTTATGAATTGTCGCTCCCAAAGGTTATGATAATGCAGCTGTTATGAGTAGTATACATGGAGAAGTGCAAGCTATTATTAAAGCAAAAAATAACAAAGCAATTTTTGTGGGCTGCAAAGATCATTCAATTAATTTATACGGCCAACACTCGTCAGTGCAAGCCATTTTTACATGTTTTTCTGCTTCGACTAGCCGCTGGGAAGTACTTGCTAAACACAACAAAGCAACTGTTAAAATACTCTTAACAGCGCATTGGAGTGCTCATTATGCTGCAGTAAAAGTATTGGCCGAAAACTTTGATGGGATTGTGGCTGAAATTGAGAAGTTAAGTGATCAACAAGAAAATGTAGACACTAGAGGCGCTGCACAGAACCTTATCAATGCAGCATGTGATTTTTCGTTTCTTTGCTATCTTTTGTTTTAGAATGATATTCTAAGAGAAATAATATCTGTGCTCAGATTGGATTGCAAAGCACGGGCTTGAATATTGATCAATTAGCTACAAAAATAGAGAGAATTCATAACGAAGTCTCATTGTAGAAGAGGCAATAGATCTTGCTGCGAAAAAATCGGAGGACTATGACATTCCAATGGAAAGCCGAATTCGTCATAAAAACGAACGAGTGGTGAGTTTGCACCTGATGTTGGACTGACACTGAGAGCTCAACTTAAAAAGGACATGTTGGAATGTCTTGACCGATTCAGTGTTGAACTCCGAACTAGACTGAAGTCAGTTCAAGATTTAGCTTCATTGTTCGAGGTTCTGCAGACAAACACTTAGCTTTTGGCGAACAGTGAAGAGTTAAAATTATCGGTATTAAAATTTGCTGGTTTTTATGATGCGGTATTGGCAACAGAACTCCTCATAGAGATACAAAGGGTGAGGAGGCATTTAAAAGCGGCCAATGTTACAGTTTCTAACTGGGTGTACCTAGACTTTTTGAAATTCATCGTAGAGTGGGATTTTTTAGAATTTCTTCCGAATCTTACGGTCGCACTAAAGTTATTTATGACTATTTGCGTATTAGTGGCTTCGTGTGAGAGGAGTTTCAGCAAATTAAAATTATTTAAAAATTACTTGCGGGTTTATAATAATAATGCTCATTTGTATTAATTAAAAAAAATTATAAATTACGTTTATCGGCTTTTTATTATTATTGACAGTTTTTATTTTTGGGGTGACACCACAATATCCGCCCCGGGTGCCACCCATGCTAGCTACGCCACTGCTTAATACTAAAGTTTCTGGAATATTTTAACTGTTATTAAAACAGATATTAAAAAAACCAAGTAATGGGAATGAAAGTTTAGTTGTCCTAATCGATTGGCAAATAAGCTCATAATTGTAATAAAAAATTTGATGTTTTTAAAAATCTAATTCCGTTTATTAGAAACAGGGCCGGTGCAAGACATTTTTACGCTCTGTTCAAACATGAGAAATGCGCCCCAGAACTTAAGAGTTATCTCAAAATTGTTGTGGCTTATCTTATCGTATTATAAAATTTGTTGCATACCATTTATAATATTCGATTTTAAATTTGTTCTTCCTCAAATATATTAAAATACTTTGTTTATTATTAAATATCTACATATTTTAGACTAGGCCCATCTTCAGGATCAAAAAACTATCAAAAATATTACTGTTAGATTTATTATCCTGAAGATGGCCCTAGCCCGTAATTTGTATATCTGTGCGTTCTTCATCCATGACATTTGACATATTTCGTTTTGTTTTTTAAAACAAAATGATAGCTTTTATTCGAAATTCTACTTTAAGATATTCAAATTAAACAAAATTTATAAAAACTAAAGTTTAAATTAATATTCAGGATTTTGTGAGCAATTAAACTCAAGTAACTATGGAATTAATTTGAATTTTTCCAATTCAAAGGTATGGTTGGAAATATCTCAGAAAAAAACTCAGTTTTTCTCTTTTACGTGTTTCGGTTGGGATTCGAACTCGTAACCTCATCAGTGCCAAACTGACGAGTTCAATTCCTTTGGCAGATACGTTTAACCACTACGCCACCAGGGCGATGATATTTCTAAGTTGAAACTTCATCATCAGTTATCTTACTTAAGTTGAATTTCTCAATCGTCAATTAGACATAATTTTTTATGGAAATTTAATTCATTTTGAATGAAGATTTTTTGCATTGAATTTTCTTGACAGTACTATTGTGTGAATTTATAGAATGTGTAATATTTCTATTATAGTCAACATTCTAAGTCACGAATGTATAGTCATTATTGATTGTTTCCAATCAATTCGAAAATCAATGATCGATACTTGGTCAATTATTGTCATACATGCGCGCTTGCATATTTGCCAACATTTTGGGGAATTTCATTTATTCAGGATTTTGTGAGCAATTAAACTCAAGTAACTATGGAGTTAATTTGAGTTTTTACAATTCAAAGGTATGGTTAGAAATATCTCAGGAAAAACTCAGTTTTTCTCTTTTACGTGTTTCGGTTGGGATTCGAACTCGTAACCTTTCAAATTAAGTGCCAAACCTACACATTCTATGAATTCACACAATAGTACTGTCAAGAAAATTCAATGCAAAATATCTGCATTCAAAATGAATAAAATTTCCATAAAAAAGCTATGTTTAACTGACGATTGAGAAATTCAACTTAAGTAAGATAACTGATGATGAAGTTTCAACTTAGAAATATCATCGCCTTGGTGGCGTAGTGGCTAAACGTGTCTGCCAAAGGAATTGAACTCGTCAGTTTGGCACTGATGAGGTTACGAGTTCGAATCCCAACCGAAACACGTAAAAGAGAAAAACTGAGTTTTTTTCTGAGATATTTCCAACCATACCTTTGAATTGGAAAAATTCAAATTAATTCCATAGTTACTTGAGTTTAATTGCTCACAAAATCCTGAATAAATAAAATTCCCCAAAATGTTGGCAAATATGCAAGCGCGCATATATGACAATAATTGACCAAGTGTCGATCATTGATTTTCGCATTGATTGGAAAACAATCAATAATGACTGTACACTCGTGACTTAGAATGTTGACTATAAAAGAAATATTAAACATTCTATGAATTCACACAATAGTACTGTCAAGAAAATTCAATGCAAAAAATCTTCGTTTAAATTAATGTTTTACAAAACAATTACATATTAGTATTTGTGCAGTAGTTTATTCATAAAAATGAAGTGTTGCATTAAAATATGTACAAATAATCTTAAATAAACTGATATTTGATCATCGAATCAATGATTAGAATATTTTTACTAATACTATGCATAAAAAGGGTTTAGAATGATGTTTTAACAAAAATATAAAGTATTTGCTTTACAAAAACTGTTATTTTCTAGTTTAATTTTATATATTATTACTCCACGTAAATGTCATTTTCTTAATCCATCGTTGTCAAGCCAAATTTCAAACGCTATCACAGCCGAATGTAAGGTGTTCTTAAAGTAATTCAATATGATTAAAATTTGTGTTGTATGGACAATTAAAAATATTTATATATGGAAATATAAGGGAATATTTTATTCAAACATATTAAGCTTTTAAATTTATATGTAACATTTATTATTTCTTTTATTTGTTTTGAAAATATAAATATGCAAATTGTAAACAGTACCACCCAGCTAGAATGCAAACACTATAATAAAAATTAGATGCTGCATTCAAAATGTCTAGTTACTCTTCCATAGATATTTATTCAATGACTTAACACAAAAAGTAGCACTTCAGCTCCTAATTAAATAATATACTATTTGCCTTCAAACGGTTTTCTTTAATTTTGTTTTTATTGCATGGACCTAATTTTTACTATTTCATTCATTACTTTTTAAATTTATCAATTACCAAAAAAAAATTGTCTAGTTTTCTTTTCCATAGAATTTTAATATTTATTATCCATACTCAACATAAAAAAATATACACATTCAAAATATCATATATACACAATCATAAACATCCTGTAACTGATTTCGTTATTCTAATTTCCAAACTGTGCATACGTTTAATGAATCTGTGAATAGCTTTATTCAAAATTTCGTTAATACTTGTAAAAAATAATATTTTGGTGCACAGAATTTCAAAACTGTTCAGACTTTTCATGGTATATGTGCATTATATTTCAAAACATTGCAGCAATCAATAGTATGGGTAATATTTTGTGAACAAATATTAAAAATGAACAGTAGCAGTACTAATACTTTTGTGTGTTTCGTTTTCTTATTTTTAGTTTGTGTGTATTGAGATTTAAAGTTGAAAAGAGAATACATGTTTTGTATGTTTAAATTTGTATACATATATGGAGAAATGAATGAAAGCAAATATTTGAAACACTGGACAAAAGAAAGAAATTTGATGTTCATAAAATATTATTTTAAACGGTTTAATTCAATTTATACCGCATTCACAGCGACATAGCAAATTAGTAGATGTAATTTAAATCTGTGCTGTAAACACTTTTTATTTTAAAATCTTGCAACTAATTTGATATCTAGGCCTACTACAATTACAAACGGTTCAAATACTTACGATTCAAATTACAATCTACGTTTTAAACTCATATTAAATATGCCAAGATGCAAATTATAATATACTATCTACTAATTTGATATGTCGCTGTGAATGCGGTATTAAATTGTTAATTGATGTTGGTTTTTGCGCCCTTATTTTCGTGATAAATTGAGCGCCCTGTTTTACTGTGCACTTTTGTACAACGCAGGACCGGCCCTGATTAGAAATGTCATTCAAAAATGAATGTAATTCAAGTTCAATATCCAAAACAATTGTAGGTTTGACGGATCAGATTTCTAATATCAAACAATAATATTTCAGATAAATCTCAATAAACCCCAACTAATTGAAATACAAAACCCCTAAATCCACAAAGGAAAACATTTAAAATTACGATGCTTTTTATTTTCTACTTCCCTTATCTGTCACTTAAAATTCAATTGAAATTTTCCACCCTTTTAATTTTGATAACCGAAACAAATTGTTTATCATTTTAACTGTTAACTCCAAAATCACAAAAATTTTTGATGAATAAATTAACAGTAGAAAAGAAATTTGTTAAATCGTTTTTCATGTAAAATTTTTGTATCTAAAAGTCATATTTGAAGAAATACAACAATGAAAAATGAATTTCTAATTATATTGGTGAGTTCCAACGTTTATGATTAATATTGAAGCCGTTTTAAAGAAGTCAGTTTGATCGCTTACCCAAAGAAGGAGAAATAACAAATTTATAGTACAGGTTTTGCGGTTCAAATTCAACATTTTGCAAATCAAATTCAACTTTTACTTCGGTCTGAAAGACCTAAGTATTACATTCATGAGCTCAAAGTGAAATTCTTAACCCCACTTTTTTGGCATTTCTCGACGTTTTAGGGCCTACTGATTCTAAAAAAAAAGAGTTTTTTTTAAATTTATATCTGTCTGGCCGACACAACCGACGAAATCTAGAAAACGGCTCTACGGATTTGAAAAATCTTTTTTTCTAAAAATACGTTTACTCAATGGGAAGAGTCGAAAGGACGATGTGTTCGATAACTGTACCGGAAGTGGGTCGGAAAAAAATCGTCCAGTGTGTCAAAACAAGGAAATTTGCATATTTTTTGCTTAAAAAACTTTCATTTTAACTTTTAAGTGATTACGAGTAGGAATATTGAATTTGGAGAAATCTTGATGGTCGGGGTTGGTATGTGAGACCAAAATCTAGATTATTGCATTATAAGTTTGTCAAAAAAATGTTGTCAAGTGTGTCAAAAGAAAGATTTTTATTTATTTTTTTACCCAATTTTTAAGCGAAAAAAATAAAATTAATAATTTTTATGACATGAAAATATATTATATTATAAAGGATTATGGCATTATAAGTTTGTCAAAAAAATAATGTCAAGCGTGTCAAAAAATGATTTCATTGATTTTTTTAGCTAATTTTTTGGGGAAAAAAATGTAGCTGTTTTTATGACGTAAATGTAATTGAAAATGAAATTGGACATGGAAATTTTTGAAATTGTTATAGTTTTTGAAATATTTTTGGAATTTTGAAAAAAGTTTGTATATTTGATTTTGTAATAATTTTTGCAATATTTTTAGAATTTTGGAAAAAGTTTTAATTTTTGATTTTGTAAGAATTTTTGGAATATTTTTGGAATGTTGAAAAATTTTAAATTTTTGATTTTATTATAATTTTTGGAATTTTGAAAAAATTCAATTTTTGATTTTTTAATAATTTTTAATAATTTTTAGAATTTTGAAAAAAGTTTGATTTTATTATAATTTTTACAATATTTTTGGAATTTTGAAAGAAATATGAATTTGCCATTTTGAAATATTTTCTCGAAACGCTAAATGGAGAGGATTTTGAGTAGTTTTCTGATTGTATAATCTTTTTACTAAATTATGTTGATTTATGATCTGTTATAATTTTCCGACAATGTATTGATGTTTCGTGTTAGTTTTTTAATACATATCTAAACAGAGATAAAAAATACATGTACTTTAACAAAAAGTTATGCTTGATATACATCGCTGCCCAAAACTAAAAACCATGTCACCATAAAAGTTTTTTGCCGAAAACTATATCAAAATCCTTAACCCAGACCGAAGTCTTGATATCTCAAAGCTGTGAGATTTCAGCCCCTCCATATTTTTCAAATCAAATTCAACTTTTTGCAAATTAAATTCAATGTTTTGCAAATTAAATTTTTCGCTCTTCAATTTGATTTGCAAAGAGTTGGAGTTGATTTGCAAAAAGTTGAATTTGATTGCAGGCAACATATTGAATTTGATTTGCAAAAAAATGAATTTGAAATGTAAAAATTGAATTTAAATTGCGAAATGTTGAATTTAATTTACAAAATGTTGAATTTGGACTGCAAAACCCGTATACAAAAGAAGTATGTTAGATGGGTGTGGGTTCATGATCGTTCTTTTCTTCTTTTAAAAGCCATTTGCCAATTTATTTTCTCATAAAGTTTGATTCACGTTTGTATAGAGTTGCTGTGGACTATTTATGAACAAATAATTACAATACAGATGAACTAAAAAATGAAGTATAATTTTGACATCCCTTGCAAAAGTATAGAGAACTCATTTAAAAAAATAAATAATTTTGTTTTAATTTAAGAAATAGAGTTTTTTGGAAACAAACACAGACATTTGTAAATGTTGTGTGCATTTTTTTAATGATGACAATTTAAAAGATAAAAATCAGAAATCAAAAGAAAATAGAAAATAGTTTCCCATAATTTATTGAATATTAAAATATCGGTAAGCCGACCGTTAAACCAGGCAAACAAGAAATATTAAAAATTATAATCTCTTTTTTTAATCACTAATAGTAGTTTAATTAATAAGTGTTTAATGATATAGTTTATTCTGAAGCAAAAGTTTAAAATTCAACGATATAATCGTTTTCATCTCAATAGAAACAATGCATCTTTATCTTTTTGTGCAATTCAATACATTGCATCCCATTCCGTACAATCAACTAAGAGTGTGTTTTTTTCTCTATATCGGAGAGATCGGAGCGATAAAACAAAATCTGTATCCGATATATCTGTATAATTTTTTTCTCCGATAATTAACTGTCAGATATAAAATATGTTCTTTGAGTTTTTTGGCGTAAAATTTATTAAATAAATTTAAATTTTATTAAATAATTGATTTAAATTTGTTTTTTAATCAAAACTTTACCTACAATTTTTTAAATTTATCTTTTGTATGTATTTATCTATTTGTTATCGATGACTTCCAGTTGAAGCCGACCGAAGTGGAAACAACAGCGGAAATCTACTGTATTGGTCCAACACAACAAAAATATGAGTAAACCCGTTCTTTGTTCTCGGATAAGGACCAAGAAAATCCATGTAGAGCCTTTGCCATGGTCTTGCAACTTGGAACGGTTGACCGATTTCTGGTCGCGTCTTGTAGTTCACAGCTTTAGTACATTTACAGATTTCACAACTATTCATGTACTTCTTTATTTGTGACACCATGGATGGCCAGTAATAGTATCTTTGTAACAGTTCTAGTGTTCTCCCGATTCCTTGATGCGCTGCTGTTGGTGGATTATGTGCACTCTGAATAAGTTTTTCTGTTGCAGATTCTGGTATAACCAGTTTCCAGTTTGGTACATCATTGTCACCTTCTTTCCTTGTTTCAAAGTAAATTTTTCCATCTAATACCCTAAAGTTGGTTTTGATGTCATTGTTTTCGTTTAATGCTTTAACTCGTTCCACGTATTCCAAATCCTGAAACGCTGTTGAGTCTAATTGGAGATGAAATGTTTCCTCACTCGACTTGGAAATTTCTTCCATATGAACTCTCGAGAGCGAGTCTGGTACCACATTAAGTGAACCCTTTCGATACTCAATTTTAAAATCGTATGCTTGTAATTGTAAAGACCACCGAGCCAATCTGCCTGAGAGATCGCGCTGTTCCATCAGCCATTGTAAACTGGCATGGTCTGTTATTAATGTAAAAGTGTAGCCCTCGACATATGGTCTAAACCGCTTCACACTTTATACTGCGGCTAAACACTCGAGTTCTGTTGTGCTATAGTTTCGTTGAGCTTTATTTAATTTATGACTCATAAACGCTATCGGGTGTTCATCTCCGCTATCGTCTCGCTGAAATAGCACACCACCGATACCAGTTGTAGATGCGTCGCATTGTATAAAAAATGGTTTTGAGAAATTGGGGTTGACTAACACAGGTGCAGATACTAAGGATTCCTTCAATTTGTCGAAAGCCGCCTGGGCATTTAAATTCCACCTTTCCTTTACGCCCTTCTTGAGTAATTCTGTAATAGGAGCGGTTAAAGTCGAGTAGTTTGAGATAAACCTACGATACCATCCGGTCATCCCTAGGAATCTGCGAACAGTCTTCAAACTTGTTGGAACAGGGTATTCGTCTATTGCTTGTACCTTCTGGGGATCCACTTTGAGACATCCCTCACCAATAACATACCCAAGATATTTGGTTTCTTTCAAAACGAACTTACTTTTATCCACATTTATAGTAAGATTTGCTGACTTCAACAAACTAGCTACTTCAGACAAAAGTGATATGTGTTCTTCAAAATCAGAAGATACCACTAGCAAGTCATCTAAATATACAAATACTCGGTCATGTAATTGATGAGGAATAACCTTGTGCATTAAACGGCACATCGTTTGGGCTGCATTGCACAACCCGAACGGCATGACGGTAAATTGGTAGAGTGGACGTCCCGCTACCGTGAAAGCTGTCTTATCTCTTCATGCGGGATCTAAAGGGATTTGCCAGTATGCATCTTTAAGATCGATGGTACTGATAAATCTGGTTTTATCCAAACGTCCTAAAAGCCCTTCTATTATTGGAAGAGGATAAGCATCTTTCACTGTAACTGCGTTGATTTTCCTGGCATCAAGACATAGACGAACACTTCCATTTGCTTTCAGTACTCTAGTTACGGGTGAACACCAAGAACTGGCACTCTCTTCAATGACCCCCAATTCCAACATCCGATCCAACTCACTGTAGATATCCTCTTGGACCTTTGGTGAGACTGAAAAATAACGTTGTTTTACAAGAGCTGCGTCGCCTACATCTATTCTATGTGTAACCACATGTGTTTTTCCTAATCCATTCTTCTCAAAAGAGGGAAATTCATTTATAACCTTTAACAATTTATTTTGTTGAGAAATGTTGAGGTAGTGTCTATTGTCTTCGGTTTTCGTTAACTTGAAATACTCATGCTCCAGCTCGTTTATCACTTGAGGAATTAGTTCAAATAACTCCCAAAAATCTATCCCAAGGTATAGTGGTTGTGTAAGGTTTGGCGCTATGTGTAACCTCATTGTTTTAGATTTTCCATTATATGAAACCTTTACTAATATGTGTCCTAAAACTCTTTGTTTTTCACCACTTGCTGTAGAGAGCATTGATGTTAGTGAATGAAATTTAAAATTATTTTGTTCGAGAAATTCTTCAGCTCCTGAACCTAAAACAGAAATACTGGCTCCACTATCTAGCAGTCCACGATATGGAATTCCATTGATTAATACCTCAGCATAGGGTCTTTTGTCAGCATTTATAGTTATTATGGATTCACAAATATTTTTCTTAACCTCCCTTCTAGCTTTGAAATAACGAAAACTTCGGTTAATATTTACGCTCAACTTGCCGGTTGTTTGTGTTGATTGGTCTATTTTGGGCACTTCAATCATTCCTGTTTCCGTTGTAGTATTCTGTACAACTCGGGGTCGATATTTGTTGCAGTTTCTTCTGTGTTGGACCTCGGAGAGTTCATAGTTTGATTCTGGGGTCTCGTAGCTCCGAAACTCTGGAAACCCCTGTGTGAGTTTCCCGCTTTATTTTTATTCTGACATTTTAGACAGTTTGCTTTGATCGTGTTTCTCGCTCCGCATCCAAAACAAAATACGTTGACGATTGACATAGTGCAATCTTTGAATAGATGTGATGGGTTGCCACAGTTCCAACATTGGTTCTTGTTTTGTTCATATCCATATTTGTACCTTGATGTTGACTGGTTCGTCCAATTTATAGCACAAATATTTTGTTTAGCATCCGCACCTCTCGAAAACTCATCTTGGAAATAGCTTGTATCGTTGTACTCCCATCCACTGGTAATTTCATTGACCTGACGTCTACTTTGGAAAGAAGCTTCAGGCATCCAACCTATACGGTTCCACGTATCTTCAACTGCTATTGCTTTATTGACAAGAGTAGGGATGTCAACAAAATTAGTTCCAGCAAATGTTGACTGCAAGCCAGGTCTCATGTTTCTAACAATCAGGTTTATAAGTTCGTTTTCGGACATTGGTGCATGCAATGGTAATGACATTGCCAAGATTTCATTGTAAAACTCAATGAAAGTTTCCTTATACCTTTGCTTACGTCTTTCTAATGCTTGCTTGATATCAGCGTCTGTACGACGATCCTGAAACCTGTGTATCATAGCCATCCGTAACTGCTCCCATTGCACATTTCTATTGCTTTCTATATAAAGCCAATACCACTCCCTTGCCTTTCCTTTTAACAAAACCTGAAGATTGTTTACAAGAAATGTAGAATTTGTTCCGTTTGCTGCAGCTAACCTTTCAACTCGGTACATGAAACGCTCAATAGGAATTTCTCCACATTCACCACTGAACAAAATATTCCATCTGTGCATTGCTAATTGGGTTTTCGGCATCGGTTCCATTTGATCATTACGTAGATTATAGTTATAAGGGAGTTTAACCCCTTGTCCTAGCTTTACTTCCGGAACAAAAGACAATATTGGTGGCGGTATTGCTGCATTAAAATTTGGGGGCAAACCGTTTTTTCCTGGTTGCATAATAGTCGACGAATGTAATTGATTTTCGGGGTAGAAATTTGTTGCTGCTGTTCCTCGTATAGGTGAGTCTATTCCAGTTTCGTTAGATGTTACCTTTAGCCGTTTTAAAACCGCTTCAACTAGGGCATTTAAAGGATCAGTGTTTGTAGTCGCGGACGTAGTCTGCCCCTGCATGTGTCGATTGTTAGGTGGCAAACTAGTATTTGGCTCTACCATATTTAGCTTGTGATCTGGCTCTTGATTAGTTAGAAAATTTGTTGTTCCATGCTGCCCAACTAAATTACCTTCTTCTTCTATTTCGTCTTCCACTGAGTCTGGGTTAAATAGTACCATTTCCTTGATAGACTTTTCCAGATCTGGTGTTGAATTTTCTTGCGTTTTGAGCTCTTGAATGTATCCCAAAAGCTTTTCAGCTGAAATCAATAACTTTCCAGCAGCTATAACTGGTGGACCTGTTTTACCCATTTCAATTCTGCGCAATCTACCAGTAACATGGATCACCCCAGTTAAAAATTCATCTAATTTTTCTTGTTCCATTTTACGGGTATTTTCCATATCGGTTTCTATTTGTTTGTGTATGCTTCTTAATTTAGCTGCACATGCTTGAACTTCTCGCTTAGGATAACGTGTTCCCATTATGTGTAAAGTAGTGGGTAGTCTTCATTCGTTTGACCATGGATCCTTCTATATTTCGAATTTGACACTCAATGTCAAATTCATCGCAATCCAAATGTTGAACATCCATTGCACCGATATATTTAAAAGAAAATCAATAATGCAATAATTATTTTAAAAAAACCGATATAAAAAATCAAAAAAATCAATAATTATTGAATACTCAAAAAAAAATTACAATAACCAAATTCACTCTTGACTTAGTGTATTCTAGTATTTCATTGACCTTATCCACAGCCTGAATTAAACCTCTCGACAAAAAGTTTAATGACAAAAAAAATTTTATATATAAAAAATGAATAGTAAACTAAACAGTCTCAGTAACCCGTCCAGTTTGAAATTCGATTAAAATATAATCTTTGAATCGCTTTGATAATAATTTTGTTTAATGGTATTTGTTTGCTATAGTGATGCAGGATATAACCCACCAATTTAAATTCGTCGTATATTCTTATAGTTTTATGTGATTTGCATGCTAAAGATCGGTGTACTCAAATTTATGAAATGTAATTTTAAAAAAAAATGTTTGGATTTAATTGGTATATAGTCGTGAAAGAGCAGGCTACTCTATTCAACACTTTTATACTGGAAAACATACCTATAAAATCACAAAAAATAAAGACAAAAAAACAATACATTCGTTTTCATACCTTAGCGCTAACAGTCAAACCGGTTTCATGAAAATTAGCGGGAAGAAAACTTCGTATTGATCTATGTTAAAATTACGTTATTGCAACTAACTATCTTCTTGCTAAACCTAAGCAAAACGTTTGTGTCAACAAACGGGAAGTAGCAAGCTTTGAAGTTAACAATTATGCTAAAACTATCCAGATCAAAATACTATAAAGAGAAAACAGATAGATAAAATTTAAAAAAAAACTTGAGAAAAAAAAATATAATTTGGTACACCGTTATTAAGTTGTAATTGGTTAAGTTGTATTCGTTCTAACTGTATTGCTTCCTTTGGGCGCCACTGTAACCTGTATTTCTTTGAATTTTGTTTATTTCTGATGTTTTTATTTATTTTAAAGTTTAGATTTACCTGTTAACAGAATCTCTTGACAATATTTTAGTGGTGCAGCACATTTTCGGCTAGGTGGCAGTCGTTTTGGGCGGGATCGTTCCACTTGTCACCAAGAGCTTGATAGTGCTGCTAAATTTCTAC
Source organism: Diogma glabrata (assembly GCA_963693315.1). Lineage (NCBI taxonomy): Eukaryota > Metazoa > Arthropoda > Insecta > Diptera > Cylindrotomidae > Diogma > Diogma glabrata. The sequence continues at coordinate 25,324 of CAVNZG010000335.1, forward strand.
AATACAACTTAAATATTCAAGATATAATCACATATATCATACTATAATACGTAACGGTAGATGTAATCGTTACTACACCATCATTACCCAACCTCCACTATCACACTTCTTTAACAGAAGTGTCACATCCATTATTTTTTTGTTGTTACTCAACACTATAGCAAACTCTGCACTTCTTCTATTCAGACGACATTACGGAACACTTCAACACCTGTAAAATACCGCTGTCCACTGTACAATATCATTTATAACAAGGATGACCACAAAATTTCAAAGTACAATTATATAAAAAAATTACAAATGAATACACATATATATATATATATATATATATATATATATATATATATATATATATATATATATATATATATATATATATATATATATATATATATATATATATATATATATATATATATATATATATATATATATATATATATATGTATATATATATATATATATATATATATATATATATATATATATATATATATATATATATATATATATATATATATATATATATATATATATATATATATATATATATATATATATATATATATATATTGATAAATTTTGTTTCAACTGTATTATTAAACGTACTTTTAATTGTGTCCTTGAAAAACCAAAACAATAATATCACTGATTCTTAATAATAATTAACGAGATTTTCTAATAATAATTGAATAAATAAATAACTTAACAACTACATACATAAATACATCAATTAATAATAAGGACGCCTACGATTACAGTTTTTTTTTTAATAAATAAATAAATAAATTATCTTGCTTTCTTTGTAAAAATAAATTAAATAAATAAATAAATAAATTATGATGCTTTCTTTGTAAAAATAAATTAAATAAATAAATAAATAAATTACGATGCTTTCTTTGGAACCAATAAATTATCATGTAAAAATAAATATATTATATCTATGTAAGCCCTCAATTTCAATGGTGTTACTGTTTTGTTAAATTTATTTGAGGGACATCGTGATCGTCATCACTACATATCAGATATTTTATTTTCATCTTGATTCTATTTTAATTTTTTTTTTTACTAAATAAATTTTTCCTTTTTTGTTTATAATATATATATATATATATATATATATATATATATATATATATATATATATATATATATATATATATATATATATATATATATATATATATATATATATATATATATATATATATATATATATATATATATCGAATTTTTACGCTTACCAGCCAACGGATCGTCTTCTATTCATCGACCAATAATGTTACTCGCAACACTGATCGATCCGTTTCTGAATTCTGGTAAACAAGAGAAAAACCGAATTACTAAATTATTTTAGTCGTAATTGAATTTAAAAGAAACACTAGGTAACTTTATCGTATATAAATGAAACAATTGTTTACCTGGTAAGCGATTTCGCACTTAGTTGGTCACTTTAATTAACACCAAAAAAAAATACTACTTTAGTAGTAAAATACTAATTATCTTAACAAACAAAACAATTTTTAAACCTTTTCTAATTTTTGAGTTGCGGTCTCAATGTTTGCTATCATACTGATAAAAATAAATAAATTTCTTTAATTTTTAAATAATTTATTGTTTAAAGGCCAAGTTGCTAAACCAGTAGCAATTGAGTTTTCATTGTTTTATGAATTGTACAGTGAGCAGCAGGTAATCTATTGTGATCAAAAATATTCCGTAATATGCAGGGAAACAAAAACGAATAAAAACATCAAACTATCGGTACCCTGGAACAGTCTACTGTTACAAGTTTTAGATCTATAAATAAATTAAATTTCATCAATTTGATACCTATTGCGAAAGTATTATTTCATGTTAAATGAAACCAGCCATTTTAGAAAACGTTAAACAACTTTTTCATTCTTTTGTTTATTATTAAATTTCGTTTCGTTTAGTTCTTTATTATTCTTAAACATGGTAAAATGAAAATAAGGTATTCTCACTAGAGTGACAGCGATGCCATTTTGATTTTGATTGACGTCACTCAGAGTTTTATATAATACGTTTGTTGTTATTATCAATGAGAAAAGCTATTGTTTTTAAATTAAAAATATATTTAGTATGATTTATAAATTAATTTATTAGTTAATGAAATGATTGAAATTAATTCATTCATTAATTAATGAACTTTAGTATTTGTTTTACTATTAAAACATATATAAATTTAAATGCCGAACTACGTTAAAACCAAAAGTTTTCAACAAATGTGAAAAATCATACTCAAAACATAAGGTTTTTAATTTCCAGAAAAATAAATCAATTTGTAGTGGATAGAATCACGTGGAAAAAGAAAATGTTCGTATTTATTATAAGATAATTTGTTCCTTACACTTCACTGAAAATGATTGGACTTTAAAAGACAAACTTTTAAATACTCTAATGAGTAAAAGATCGTTGAATTGATCGTTGAAAGTAGAACCTTATCTTAGAACATACAAGGAAGTGGTTACTTCCAATATTTGCACATATAAAGGAACGGTTTAAAATCGGTTTAAAAACATAAGTCTGCTTATGAATCGATCGATGCGAAAAGAAAGTACTGGCAATTCTCAAATTATTTGATAATGCAAACTCAGTCATTCTCTCACCATTATCATTGTTGGTGTTGATTTCATAACCTCCTCTAGTGCTATGTAGAAAATATTGAATTGACGGTCTTAGCTTCAGTAGGTGCATGCAAGGCAATAAGAGAAATATTGTTTTATGTACCGCGTACCCCTAAGTAGCAAATCCTCTCATTGACCAGGATGAATTTCAACACGGCTTCTTGTATGCGTGCACCAACAAGGAAACCAGCACTAAATTCATTTCGAGAAGAATGACCACTACTGCATAAAGAGTGACTATTCGAGTTTTGTTTTCCGATTATTTGCTGTCTAATTCCTTGCAGAGAAATGATATTCATCCTATACCTTTCAGCCTCTGTTTCTAGGCTTATTAAAGCATCATGAGCGATCAGGCTGCACACGTTTCACGTTCCGACTCGGTAGTTTGGTTCTTTCTCACGTCCAGGTAAAACTTCTGTTGTTTTGTTAGTGTCTGGTATTCTTTTTTTGGTTATCAAATTTAACAAAGTTTTTATTTCGGAGTGATGGTATTAACCTCAGTCCCAACCCAAATTTTCGTTAATGGTTCTGTTATGATGTTAAGGTTATAAGAAGTTTTAAGGCGCCAATTCGCGGTGATGTAGCGTAATAGACTAAGCAGTTTTTCTCTGCTTGTCTCCGATACACCAACCTAATTCTGTCTGCATTACCCCTGCAGCATGGCGTGGACGTCGAATTTCCTACCCTGCAAAATGTTCTTTAGAGTTAGGAAACTTAATAAACAAATTGTTAATGAAAAAAATAAGGAAAACCATAACGTAAAAATTATGTTTTCTCTAATTTTCAAATTAAAACATTTTTTGTTTTTTTATATTTACGCCGGATGACGTCACACAAAATTTTCGTTTAGCTGTCAAGAATACCTTATATTCGTTATACCATGATTCTTAAAAGACAAAAAGCGAAGAAAAAAACCAAAGTTTTAACGAAAATGTTTCGGTTATTTTACATCATACATCAAATTTATTCCGTGTTTTTAGACGAGTTTACTTTTTTTTACTTAGTTATGCATTTTAAAATAAAACACAAAAAAATAAAATAAACATTTTGATATATATATGGCAGTACAACCGAAAAAAAATAAGTCTGCAAGTGGTAAAGCAAATTTGCGCAATCCACCCGCCCATAAAGCGGCATGTCCACGGAATTTGCAGGGACAAAACATATATGAATCAATAAAAAATTTTAAAATCCATGTTCAAAACATCTGCGGATTGAACGCTAACCATGACCACGTGCAACATCATCTTGAGCACGACAAACCGAACATTCTATTCCTTACAGAAACACAAGTTTCTGAAAATTTTCTCTTTATAGAATCGCTTAATTCCAAATATAGGCTCGAATCAGCTTTCAAACTCCATCAGGGCGTATGCGCATTCATTCATGAGAGTGTTGCGTACACGCGCTTTCCAAATTTTGAACTACACGGTGACGGCTTCAATACAATGGTTTTAAAGATTTGTCTTCCAGAAATGACTTTTTTTACAATAGCTTTATACCGGTCCCCCAACAAACGTAACCCAAACTTTTTTAATATACTGACAAAAATTATGGACGAGATTAGAGCAAAGTCCCCTAATTGTGAAGTTATCGTTACCGGTGACTTCAACGTCCACAACAAATCATGGTTGGAATTCTCCAAATCGACCGACGATGTTGACAATAGTGGAAAACTGGCAGAAATTTTTGCCGCGTCTCAGGGCCTATTCCAAATTGTAAAAAGCCCGACTTTCACTCCCCGTAATGGCGGTGATAATAGTTTTCTACTAGATCTCTATCTTACCACAATGCCAGATATTACGAGTGTCGATGTTGCGAAAGGTAGTATTGGAAATTCTGATCATTATTTAATCTCATCAGTTATCAAAACTGATTTACTTAAAACTACAGCTCCCAAACCCCGTAAAATATTTCACTACTCAAAAATGGATAAGAGTGGTCTTCAAAATTTTTTCCATGGTTTCCCTTTCGACCGTCATTGTTTTTACACTGACAATGTAAATGTTTCTGCTCAAAACTTTACAGAAACCATCCAATTTGCTATAAATAAATTTGTCCCTTTCTCCATAGTAAAACCCAAACAAAAATACTTGTATTCGAAAGCTGCCAAAACGGCACTTAGAAACAAACGTAGATCATTTAATATTTGGATTCATAACAAAACTCCCACTAATCGATCCCAATATCTAAAGGCCAACAAAATATCTAATCAGATTATCTCAAACGAAAAGTCCGAAATTGACAGAGCGAAAGCCTCAAAACTTACGTCTATGTCTGTTTCTGACAAGAGTTTCTACAGTGCCATTAATTCTTTAAATTCTGGTACAAAATTTTCTATTCCCCCTATTATTGATGGTGATTTAATCGTCAATGATCCCGCAAGAAAAGCTAACTTGTTCGCTGAACGCTTTGCTCTGAACTCCACTGTTTTGGAAACTCCTAAAGAAATACCCCAAATCCAGTCTTCAGGAGTTAATATGAATGAACTTCACTTCAAACCCAAAATAGTCGCTAAACTTTTAAAGGGGTTAAACATCAACAAAGCATCAGGAATGGACAATATTCCACCCATTATTTTAAAAACCTTTTCCAAAGAACTTGCACCAACTTTAACTAAAATATTCTACCAATCCTACAAATCTGGTATATTTCCCTCGTGCTGGAAGTTGGCAAATGTCCAGCCCGTCCCCAAAAAGGGACCAAAATCCGATATCTCAAATTATAGGCCAATAGCTTTACTATCGGTCCTATCCAAAGTCTATGAGCATTATATTAATACACATATTTCAAAATTTCTGGAAGAAAATCATTTAATATCCGACAGCCAATACGGTTTTCGAAACAAAAGATCAACTACCGATCTATTAAACTATGTAGCGCATTGTTGGAACAGCATACTTGATAAAGGTGGTGAAACATACGTTATCGCTTTAGACATCTCCAAGGCATTCGATCGAGTCTGGCATGCCAACTTAATCAACAAGCTCGTTGCGTACGGTTTTCATCCCAATGTTGTGAAGCTGATTCAAAATTTTCTATCCGGCCGATACATTTCGGTAACCTTAGACGGATATTCTTCTGAGTCTAAACTAATTAACGCTGGTGTACCCCAAGGCTCAGTATTGTCCCCAACCCTATTTTTGATTTATATCAACGAATTGTTGAAAATCACCAGCAACCCAATAAATAGTTTTGCAGATGATAGTACTCTGCACAAGTCGTTCGAGCCCCTTCCTTCAAAAGGTAAAATGCACGAACGAATTAATCCTGCCCGGAGAGACGCTGCCATAAACGTGAACAAAGACCTGAATAAAGTCGCCGACTGGGGTGACCAAAACCTTGTCAATTTCAACTCCACCAAAACACAGCTGTTGATTGTTTCCAGATTAAAGACCGAGTTCCCCAAAGATATTTTATTTAGTATGTGTGATGAACCAATAGGTGAATGTAAAAACATTCGTTTATTGGGTGTCACAGTTTCAAATGACCTACTCTGGAACGATCATGTAATGGCGATGGCAAAAAGCGCGTCTAAAAAACTCGGCCTCCTAAATAGATGCAAAAAATTTTTCACTCCATACCAATTGCTCCATGTTTATAAGTCCTATATTCGTCCCTGTATGGAGTACTGCTGTCAAGTTTGGGGTGCTGCCTCTGTTTCCATCTTGGCCCTCTTGGACTCTGTTCAAAAGCGAGCTATACGAATTGTAGGTGATCGAACTTTGACATCACAACTTGATTCCCTACAACATCGTCGCACTGTTGCTGACCTCGTTGTTTTTTACAAATATCGTCATCAGCAGTGCTCAGATGAAATCAGCGGCATCATGCCTCAAACTTATTCTTACCCCCGTTCCACTCGGCAATCGGCTGCCGCAACCAGTGAAACGGTAAAGATCCCGCGCTGTCATACTGGCAGATCGCAGAGAGACTTCTTTGTCCGAACTGCGTACAAATGGAATAGTTTGCCGGAACACTTAGTCTCAGGTGGCTTCAACCCACAGATGTTTAAAAAAAGCGTTAATCTACACCTCAGAACGCCAGTTGTTGTGGGACCCAGGTCTAGACCTAGGTCTTAAAAGGTATTTATGTGTTGTTGTGACACATATTCTAAACCCTATTACACAACACATTTTATTAAAAAAAAAAAAAAAAAATAAAACATGCAAATTCAAATTCGTAAAATTTGTAAAAAAATGAAAAATTCTGAGAAACTGAATTTCTTTCCATAGACGTGCGTACCTTTTTCATTTCATTCAAAGTTGTACAATTATTGCGAGGTTTTTAAAATCTACAAGAAAAAATCCTCTAGAAAATCTACAGGAAAAAATTCTCGAATCCTATCACAAAAAAATAATAGTTTTTTCTCCCTGCGGTTGTGGAAAAATAAAACATAAATGACATAGTTTTTTGAAATTTGAAGTTTTATGAAATTTCATCAATGAAAAATAAATTTGCCAATAATGAAAATAGTTTGTCGGTTAATTTTCATAATACACTTTAAGAATAATTCCATAACTTAAATATTTCTTCATGTTGTTAGAAAATATTTATTGTTCTTTATAAAATATTAAACTTAAATCACTGGACATAACTTAGAGGTTAATATATTAACATTTAAAAAATTAAACTCCACAAACATAGACGATCACTTAGCTTACTCGTGACATGATTCGACTAAACATAAATAGTCGTGGGATTCATAAAATACTACGAGATTGCAATCCTTAAGATGTACATCTAATGTTGCCATATGTGTTAACTTGTTTATTGTTTAAAAAATGTGTTGTGTCAATGCAAAATTTATTTTTCGTTTTCTTTAAAAGTGGGTCTTTTTATAATTTTTTATGCTATAGTTTTTAGTCATATAAATTATTTGAATCAGTTTTTTTTGAATTTTATTTTACCTAAAAATAAGTTTGCCACTTTAACATCACATTAAATACATCTTAAGTAAAATCATTAATTAAATCATTTACATAAATTTTAATGAACATGTGTCTATGTACATGTGTAATGTAACATGTGAACCTACGTAAAACTTTTGTAATGTCTCTTAACTGTAGCGGCTTTGAGATGTTAATGGGAACATCAAATTCTCTTTATACAGTACAGTACAGTAGTACAAATATCAAAACCCTTGATATATTCAAGTCTGAGTGTTTGATCCTATATGCAAAAAACAATGAACCTTGCATATGCTGAAACTCTGATTTTTTTTAATATTGTGTATTATATTTGAAAAAGGGGGCTTATTGGTAAACGGCTTTTCTGTGCTAAAAAACAATCAGGTTTAGAATATATCGAGGGTTTTGACAAATACAATACAAGTTTTATTTTGACTTGCTGCAGCGCATTCTATTAACTGGTATAACTAACTAGCATTAACTACCATTTCAGGTCATTTTTCCATGTAAAAATTATAAAAACATGTATGATGTCCTCGAATTATAATGATATAATGTAGCCAGTATTAGCAAAATTTCTATGCTGGAAATGTCATGTGTCAATCAGGGTGGTTATTTTGTAGCGTTATCTCACTAGGTGAGATAAATAGTGAGATAAAATTATGTTTAAATGATTTCTTTTATTTAATATAATCGATCAAAGACAAATATTTTATCTCACTTTTTATCTCACCTAGTGAGATAACGCTACAAAATAACCACCCAGATTATATGAATTTCGGTCTAATTGTTGAAGCTTTTATAGAATGGAGAAAAATTTGAATTTTTTGGTCCAAACTTTTAGAAACCCGTACAGACAACCCGCTTCAACAACTTTTCAACTTTTCTTTTAAATTGGGAACTAAACCCATAATGGGAAGGTACTGAAAAATTGATCGCAGAACAGTAATCAACACAATTATCAAAACCCAAGTTAAATAAAAGTGTGTAAAAATTATCACCACTATGAAGAAAACATTTTGTATTTTTTGTTTTTAATTTATAATTTACTAAAAAAGTTAATAATAGTAAATTTAAACTGAAAAACAAATCAAACTGAAGAAGAGAGAAATTGAATATAGCATATAGCATATAGAAATTGAATATATTATAATTTATTTTTGGATTAATAAAGTTGAAGTTTTTTTAATATTTACGTCAACAAATGTAATTTAAAATTAATATAAACCATAATAAAATGCTTTGCGCTACAATTGTCAAACATTTGTTTTTGACAATACCAGCGATAAGTTTTTTTGGTGTGTAATGGCGTATTATTTGCATTATTATTTGTAATTGAAATTGTAATTAAAATTGGTATAGCAATACAACCAAAGAATTAAGAGAATAGAGGAAGTGAAATTGATGTTAAAATTTTAAGTAATTTTTGCACACCATTAAAAGTTTACTAATACACATGCATTTTAGTAGAGGCACCGTAAATATTTTTATTGTTTTTTATTTTTGGGCAAGTCAGCTTAATATATTTTTAATTGGTGATAATTCATTTTTACCAATTTTAATTACAATTTCAATTACAAATAATTTATTTTTACCGATTTTCACCAATTTCAATTACATCAATTTAAACGACAATTTGCATTAAAATTTTTGCATTTTTTGCCCCCAAAATTAATATAAAAATATGATACGCCATTACACAGCAAAAAAAAATTGTTATCCCTGGTATTGTCAAAAACAAATGTTTGACAATTGTAGCGCAAAGCATTTTATTATGGTTTATATTAATTTTGAATTACATTTGTTGACGAAAATATTAAAAAAACTTCAACTTTATTAATCGAAAAATAAATTATAATATCAATATGAACTACCTGAAAGAAATCACATCTTTTGTACATATAGGATATGTAGTTTTAGTTTATAAGTTTTTATAGTTTATAATTTATATTACGCACTCCATATTTGAGGTTTTATTTAAAATGTTCACTAAAATATTTAATTTGTTTTATTTTTGTTTTAAATTATGATAGAATCTCAAACATTTGTTATATTTATTATAAATTCAGTCAAATATCACCACAATAAATTAAACAAAACAATTTTATTAAAATCAAAACAATGGAAAGATCACAATATTTTAATTTTGACAATTGTAGCGCGGTGAATGAGAAAAAATAAGAGAGAGAAAAAACTTCAAATATTTTGTGTATATATACTGTAGTTTCATTTCCTTAGTCTCTTAATTTTTTGCAAATTTTTTTGAAAAAATAACTTTTTTGACCTAAAATTTATGTTTTTTATATTTTAAAACATTTTACAATAATATTTTATACATTTTTTTAAATTTAAATAAAATAAAATAAAAAAATTAAATATTTTACGATGAAAACATTAATCTTTGGATTACACCAAATTTATGTAATCTTTAACTCAAATGTTGTTCTAATTCTCCCCTAAAAGCAAATAAAAATTAAAAGTAATAATAGTTTTAAGAACACCCAACAACAGCCCGCAATTCATGAATTTATAAAATTAAATAAAAATTATTTATTACTCTCTGGTTAAACCACCCTCTAGATCTTTTAATGTAAAAATTTAAATATTCTTATAAATATAATCGAACATACGCACTGTAAACAATAACAATAACAAATTTAATATTAATTTCATATTTTTAATGTTTCATAATTTAATCATTCTTTGATTTATCACCCTCTCATCTATTAAACGTCATATCGTTTACACTTAAACTAACCCTAAATTGACTTTGATATAAAAACTATAAAATCAAATACAATACAATTTGAAGTTAATCCGTTTATTCACTTAATTTCAGATTGTCCATCCGATTCAGAATGTTCTGATGATGGGAACGATGGTAGTGTGACAAATAATGATAAATTATCGAATTTAAAAAATGATCAAAATGGTAGTTCAAAATCAAGACGACGGCGAACAGCGTTTACATCGGAGCAACTACTAGAATTAGAACGGGAATTTCATGCAAAAAAATATTTAAGTTTAACGGAAAGGAGTCAAATTGCAACAGCTTTAAAATTAAGTGAAGTACAAGTAAGTATGTTAAATGGTATCTTTTGAGGCTTGTAATGCTTTTCTAAGTTGGCTATGTGCCATATTGCCTGATATCTTGTGAATGGGTGAGTGTGTGACAATAACGCTTGGGATCTTGATGAAACTTTGGTGTGTGATCCGTGTTCACTTGCAAATGGATGATCTGGATTCATTTAAAATTTGCACAAAATGACGGAGGTCGCCCCTGCGTTCCAACTTCCAGTTTACCACTTCCGGTTTTTGTATAGTGTTTCGAAATTGATTTTCTTGAAACGTTGGTTTCAATCATTATAAGAAAGATTTTATTAGCTTTTGAGGTACATTAAAGGATAAAGAATTGGGTCTACCATACAACAATTGATGATTTTTTTACTATGTTTTATTATTTGTTGGTAGCATACAACATTCGTTCGAGAATGAATATTGAAGACACTTTGAAAAAAAAATGCAAATATGTATGGCAAGGAGGTGATTAGTTTTTGAGCAATATTAAAGAAAGCGGTGAGAGGTCTCCCTAGCACCTGTTTTTTTTAAAGGTCCATAACATCTGTAACTGATAACCGAATTGGATGAAACTTGCTACATAAGCATTTAGTACGGTTCACAACAGTTACTCATCCCAACTGCGGGTTTTTCACTTACGGTAAAGGTCTTTTGCATTTTTTCACTGTCTTTATGCCCACAACCTACATTCTACAATACTGAAGTGAGTATGATAAAACTTATAAAGGTTTCAATTCTGGTGATAAGATGATGATCAGATTTTGGAGCACATCGACCAAAGTGACAAGGTGCCACCGGGTACAACTGATGACTTTTCTCACTTTGTTTTGGAGTTTGTTGGAAGCATACAGACTGCGTTCATTATTAAATTTTGATAACACGTTGACGAAAGATGGAGTTTTAAATGACAAAGAACTAATTAATTTTTGGACGATATTGGGATAAGTTTGGGGGCCGGTATATGTTTATGAAATTTTAATTTTAAATGGTATTCATCGCCTCGGTGGCGTAGTTGGATAGCATTTATGCCAAAAACGAATTCGAATTATGGCACTGATGAGGAAATTTTGAATTCCACTCCAAAACACGTATAAAGGACCTGGAGTTTTCTCTCAACAAAATCCAAAATATACTTTCGAATTGAAAAATTCAAATGATTTCCTTTGTTCTTGAGTTTAAATGCTCACAAAGAATCCCTAATAATTCAAAAACCTTTTCAATGTTCAAGTCTAAATAAGAATCAAAATTTCAAAATCAATTTCGTGAATCAAAAATTTTAAATTATTTTTAATAATCAACATGAACTTAGAATTATTACAAAGAATTTTATGTAAATTTTATTATATACTTTTGAGACCTTTTGTTTGGAATGAGAACCAGCAGCTAAATGTTTTAAATTCTATCAATGAACGAAAAGAATCATTTGTAAATTTGTTTGAAAGCCTTTTGATGTGATAACCTTTTTAACAATTTAAATAGGATTAAAGCCTTCCTGTACATGAACCGTATGGTCAAACATTTTTTCAAACCAATGGTTCGTTAACCAATCAAATCGAATAAGTTCCAACAAAAATCAAACGAATAAACTGTTATACAAAATTTAATGTGTTTTTTTCCTACAGGTAAAAATATGGTTTCAAAATCGCAGGGCAAAATGGAAACGTGTAAAAGCTGGACTTACGTCGCATGGTCTCAGCCGCAATGGTACAAATAATTCATCAGGCACCAATAAAATTGTAGTTCCAATACCAGTTCATGTTAATCGTTTTGCAGTACGATCACAACATCAGCATATGGAGAAAATGGGATTAATTGGACCAAAACCAGATTTAAGGAAAGAACCAAATTTGGAAGTTAGTAGTTTCGAAAGATTTCAAATGAGCGGAACAACATTACCAATGAATAATATTAAAAATTATTGATAGCTAATTTTTTTAATAATCAATAGATTTTAAGTTGAGTTTTTTTTATAGCTATAAATTTTAAAAACATTTGTTAGTTATCAGAAATTAATTTCATTTTATCACTAAATGTACAGAACAAGCAATTCAATAATAATGTAAAAAGCAATAATAAAATATAAATTTTTTTAATTAAAAACCTTGTTATTGTATTATAATTAAATTAAATGAAATAATATATATGTGAGAAACAGTTGATTCAATAACTCTAACTCTCAAATACTTGAACAGCTGATGAATCTTATATTCCACCAGTTGTGTGTCAAATTCAGGGTACTTTGAACAAGAAATTATGTTACAATAAAACATACTCGAAATAATAATTTATTACACATTAAGGATATCTTAACCGTAACAAATACAAATTTCATGCGATAAATTTATTTTTACTTTTTATTTGAAGTTTATATTCATTTCAATTCATTTCTGTAAGTAGTTGTATTGGTAGCATAAATTTTTTAGATAAACAAATATTTGAAAGGGGATTAAAATTCACATTGCATAGAAAATTAAAATAATTTTCAATTGTTATCCAGTAACAAGAGGATCAGAGTCGTTTTTAGTTAATTGGGTGATCTAGGCATAAATTTGATAGAACTCCATTTCGGAATAAAAATTTTAAAGTTTGTGTTTTAAACCTATCTTGAGAATTACATGTTTAGTTAAAACTAAAACTAAGGATGTTATTAGATCTTGATTGAAAATACCGTTTAGAATGAATATATTGTAATCCAAAAAAATCGAGATCGAAACAGACACAGCGTAATAAGCCTTCACAGAAATACCACATCCTTACAAGTATTATGAATATGTAAAATAAAATTGATAAATATGGTTGGGAAGCCCAGTCAAAGATCTTTGGATGGAAAATAATTGTTTAATTTAATTACTTTAATTGATATATTGAATTCCCTAATGTCTCACGAGAGCGTTCACAAATTGTCTAAGCCAAACAATTTCATACCATGTCAAATTTATTGTGACAAACTATTACGTAGAAATAGAACTTTTAATTAAAATGAAGCGTTAGTTGAGTAGTAAAATCAGTGTTTACAGTCAGTGGTGGATTTTTGCTTAGGCTCATGAAGCCAGGCCTATAGGGTGGAACATTTTTCGGAGCGGCAAACTTTTAAAGGTTGCATTAATTTAAACAACAATCAATACATATTTAGAAAACAATTAAATTTAGTTTTGCCGTGAAGAGTTGCTAAAATAATTGTTAAATTATTAAACAAAAATTATATTATTATATTATTTTATAAAATATTTGAAAAATTTTTTTAAGACAATTTTATATTTATTATCTCTGCTTTGTATGTCGGCCTACATGTTGGTCTGGCAAATGTCCGTCTCCATGATGGAGCGATTGTTTGATTCAATAAAGTTAATAGACTAAGAGCCCGCGACGGCCAGACCTTCGTTATTGTATAAAAGCTGAAAGATTCTCTGCGCATACCCCCCACTCAGGTAGGAACAATTAACGACATATGAAGTTTAGATCATAGTGGCTTTGGCAGGGAGCAGGTTCCAAAGGGGCCTCTAAAGTTTCGTGAAAGTACAAAAGCTAATTTTTTTATATATTACTCGGGATAGTATTAGAAGTCACGTCACCCAATGCCAGACACTTACTATCGTGGAAACCCCCTGCTAGACACCCTTAAACTTTAAAGTTATGACCACTATGATCCAAACTTCATATGTCGCCTATCGTTCCTACCTGAGTAGGGGTATGCGCAGAGAAAGTTTCAGCTTTAATAAAATAACGAAGGTCTGGCCGTCGCGGGCTCTCGGTGTATAATGATAACTACAAATCACAATAGTAATTCTGACGACGAGGATGATATAGAAACATAACACTTTTCTTTGTACAGAAAACGAATTTCTCGAAAGTCAAGTATCCAGTGTATTCTACAGTGCATGTACTCCCGTGAGCGCTATTATCTGTAAAATTATATATGTTATATAGCATACATAAATATAATCCCCACCATAGCAACTTTACCATTAACTTTTATTATTTATGTATTTGATAAAACAGAAATCAAATGGGAAAGATGATTTGAGCGATTAGAGTGTTCATTTCTTATATTCAAGATAGAAGAATAATAACGTAAAATAGTAAATTTTTCAACGTTGCCGAAAACAACATATTTTGAAGCGAGAGGACAGTTTATCAGTTTATTTGGTAATGGTCGCGAGATTCAAAATATGATTTTCGGCGAGTAGGAAACTGTACTTTTTCTACTACTTTTTTAAAAAGTATTATTAATTATTAAGCATTTTCATTTAAAATTACATACAATTCAAATTTTAAAACATATAAAAATCCGAACAAAATCTTCAAATTTATATTTCTGCTATTAAAATATAGATGACTCAATATGAATAAATTATCCAATTTCTACGTTATAAATACATCCGTCTTTAGTTACAAGCTTGATTGTCCTTTCGTACAAAAAAAATCGTCAACTGTATACATATACATATATTTATTCTATTTACACTACGAAATTCTATATTTTTAATCTATTTGGTCTATAAAGTCCCTAAAATCATTAAATAACACATCTTTATTGTTTTTTGCATTTCGCGTCTAGTAGGCTTATAACTAAAGACGGTTTTCTAATAAACAAAGTCAAGTTTAAAAATTTTATTATGATTTCTAAAAAAACAACAGTTTTGATTTAGTTTTTGTATGGGGATGAAGTTACGTAAATTCCTGATATATTTCAAAACAACGTAAAATATTTTATGTAAATAAATATTTTTTTTCGATTTTCTTAAATAATTAGGTGAAATCATTTTTTTTTAAATATCGTAACACCAACTGTTTGTTACCATACTATTTAAAAAGAATATGTGAATCTTATACAGTTAACTATTATATTATTTTTACATTTTTAATGTAAATTGTCCGTAAATAATTCTAAAATTAATTAACGTCATCTTCCCAAGAAAGACAAATTAACACTATCAAAATTATTTCATTCAATCAATTGATTCTCTTAACGGGTGTTCTAGGATGATTTATTCTAGTTAAGAAATTAGAAAATAGATGGCTTTTAAAAAAGTAATTTGTATATTTTTTTTTCCACTGGTGACGAAAAAGAAATTTTTGATGCAATGAAAAACATCGAAAGTAGATTTTTTAAGTTGGGTAGTAGAAAAAAACATTTCTTACTCTATTACATGGGACAAGAAACTTACCAAGTTCGCTATGATAAAATACAAACAGTTAAGCCCACAAAAAAAATTTTGCTGAAATCGTCAAAAAACGCTTCAAAAATATTTTGATCCAGAACCGTTAGAAATAGTGGAACATTTTAAAATGAAATAGTTGAAGAGATCCGGGTAGAACTATACATATTTTTACATATTTTGCATATACATATTTTTTATTAAAAAAAAACAATTCACAAATATTCCAAAATGCCGATTCCAGGTGATTGCTCTGCAGTTCTTTCTTCAATGTGATACACATATTCTTGCGGTTGTATTAATTTATCATTATTTCTCAATTCAATAAAGAAAATTGCTGTCAATTGCATCTTTGTGAAAGAAAATCTGTCTACTGCAGAGTTTACGATTTTATGTTACTCATTTCACTCCACAAAATATTATTCACAAATTAAAATGTTGATAATTTCAATATCGCCTCGGAGAGCAACAAATGTCTCGAAGTCTTCAACGGCCTCGAAGAGCAACATTTTTGGTTTTTCGATTTCACTCAATTTTGGAAAGCATCAATTTTGAAGTAAAAATTAAATGTGTGAGTATTTGTGATTTAATGATTTTTTTCCTAATCTATTTCAATTTCGTATCTATTTTAAATTTAATTTTGAATTGCTCAATTTTTAGTTTAATCTAAAATTTTGATCCACTTAAATTTAACATATCTAAAATAATGAAGTCATTTGAATGACATGAAGTGTTTGTATTTTCTTCTTCTACAAAATTAGTTTGCTTATTTCAAAAGTTATTCCTAGAATTATGATATTTCCATCACCACAGCTGTGTCCGTTGCCGTCTCTAATTTTAACATCCTACTTTTCAATAGCCGTTTTTGAATTTTTTGTTTCTTAGTCCGAAAACTAACTGATTTCGGATCGCTGTAGACCAGAGTTTAAACGCTCCTTATATCATTCCTTTCAATCCGTTCTTTCAAAGGGAGTAACTTAAAAAATATAACATTTTAAAATACAGGAGTGAAAATAGAAAATATCGTTCTTACTCCTAAATCGAAATTAATATTTCTTTGTAATACTCACAAATTTAACTTTTGCTTCAAATTTGATGCTTTCCTTCGTATTAAAAATAAAAATAAACTATTTTTCTGAATGTTTTCCAATCGAAATAACTGGATGATAAATTACTATATTACGCCTTAAAGTGTAAAAATTTAACACAAAATAAGATCACAATTTAAGAGGGGTGACAACGTTAAATTATATAAATTGGTTGCTATAGTAATTTAGAAAAAATATAAAATCACAAAACTGCTTGGATTCAACAATTTTCTCCAAAAACATTTCAGGTACTAAAGATGTTTATGTAAATATACGTTGTGTTGAATGCTGAATTTTCTCTTTGAATTGAATTAAAAAAAAAATTATTGATTTAAATTATAAAGTTTAATCAATTTATTGCAAAAAAACGTTCTCCTTGTGCAGGAGCAAACGTTAATATAAAGAATATAATAATATATTTTTTTTCTTTGTTCTTTTCTTTTTTTTTTTCTTTTTTTTTAATACCGAAGGCGGAAGAAGAATATAATATCAAAACAAAATATATAAATTCAAATGATTCTTAAAACTAAACATTCCGGCCACCTTGGATGATGTTGCTTCAAAAACAGTTGGAGATTAATGCATATTTCTTAGGAATCCAATGGTAAGGGACATTATTTGTTGACAGCTCGTTTTATTAATCCTTGTGAAGTTTTTACTGTGGTGCGAGATGAGAGACCCTGTTGAAAAAGTCGCACTGGAAGGCTACAGTTCTACATCTAATTATTTGAACCTTAAAAGGATGAGCCGCATACCTGCTCTGGTATGACGCGATAGGTTTGCAGACTTAGGTAAAATCGATTTGATCTCTTCAGAAGCCCGTTCATCCATGATATATTTGTAGAAAATCGTCAAATCAGCAACATTTCTTCTATGCTGCAAGGAATCAAGGTCATTAGTAAGATTTGAGTTACCAATTAATTTAGCTGCTCTCCGCTGCACAGAATCAAGATAGTTTAAACTACATAAGTATGATCCACCCCTCTTTGCTAGGCTAAAAATATGGGAATTCCACTTCATATTATTTTCAACCTCAACTCCTAGAAGTTTCACGGACTCTTTCTCCATCAAATGCTTGGAATAAAACTTCAATGGAAAACGGTTAGGTGTTGACAATCTTGAAAAAAGGCAAAATTGTGATTTGGACGTATTGAATTCAACACTGTTAGCAACACTCCATTCAAATATAGTTTAAAGAACAACGTTTAATGAATCTTTCAAATTTGATCTACAGTTATTAAGCGCTAACGGTGAATATAATCTAGGTGCAACTTGGGATGCGTGAAAAGTGCTATCATCAGCAAAACTATGGATAGGATTAAATGTTGAAACCAACAGGTCATTAGATAAGAAAAAGAGTTGGGGATAAAGCCGAAAGTCTCACCAAAGCTTTCCAGGGATTTGTTCCAAAGATGAGTGACAAACGAAAGCAAATCTTCCGTTGCTCTTACTTTTCGGAAGCCGTATTGTCTTTCATTAAGTAATTTGAAAGACTCTAAGAAGCTCATTAAATTAAAATTTATATATTTCTCAAAAACTTTAAAAACTACTGACAAAATTGAAATGGGTCTGCAATTGGATGGGTCAGTTTTACTACCCTTTTTTACAACTGGCTGCACACTAGCAATTTTCCATATTTCAGGAAAGATCCCTTTCTTATAAGGCAAATAAAATATTTTAGAGAGGATAGGTGCTAGCTCTCAAGCAAACGTTTTAAGTATAATTGCAGGTATATGATCAGGCCAGATGCCTTGTTGGTATTAATTTGTAAAAGCATTTTTCGAATATTGTTTTTACGAAAAATTATTCGCTTCATTTTCAAGCGTTTGCATTAAAATATATAGCTTTTATTTATTTTTGACACGAAATTGAAAATCTATTCAATTTTGACGAGCCAAATTTAGAATTTTTTTAGTCTACAACTCACAACTAAACTAAATTTCAACAGAATTATGTTTAACATGAATTAAAATTTCAAATAAACTAACCTAGTTGCCTTTGGAAATCAAACAATTGTCTTAAGTTTTCCATTTGAATAAAGTTAACAACATTATAATCGTGACTAAAGAAGTTTTTGCATTCATTCGTTATTATTATTAGAATAAAATAAAAAAACTTATTATTTTTTAGTTTATTATTATTATTTTAGGAAGAAACTAAAAAAATTCAAAGATGAACTCAGTTTAACAAACGAACAAAAGTTGTATGTTTATTATTGACCTAGGTGCTAAAATACTTATTATTAGGTGTGGCCTGTGGGGAATAATTATTAGTAGCCATAGCAGAGAAAAATAACTTTTGTCTTTGGTTTTTGAGTAAATGATCGAAATTTCTCATGCAAGTAGTAAAACAAAATTTTTATTGATGACTTTTGTTTGGAATTCTAAGACACTAGAAATGAATGTATTCAATTGAATAGAATGAAAAATTGCTTTGAAAAGTGAAAGATCCGTAACAAAAGTTTTATCTCAATTCCGGTCGGTTCGGGGAATCGAACCGGCGTCCCTCTGATCAAAGTTTATATGGTTAACCATTTAACCAACTCGACCAGCGACGAGATCTCGTCGCTGGTCGAGTTGGTTAAATGGTTAACCATATAAACTTTGATCAGAGGGACGCCGGTTCGATTCCCCGAACCGACCGGAATTGAGATAAAACTTTTGTTACGGATCTTTCACTTTTCAAAGCAATTTTTCATTCTATTCAATTGAATACATTCATTTCTAGTGTCTTAGAATTCTAAACTACATAATGGTTAGATCCATTGCTAAACTCTTAATAAAATCTTGGACTTTTGTTTGTTTGTAACAGTCTTACACAGGGCTTACGCAAGCTTTTCCAAAAAAACTAGAACAACAACAAAACCTCTATAACACTTCTGATAAGTTGTTGTATAATCGTTTGTAGAGCAAATAATACCATAATTTTGTTTGATAAATTTTGCCTTTATTAATGTCGTATAATTTACTTTGAGAAATACTCTTAGAACAAAGTTATCGAAGAATTCACCTCTATATGGTTTTTGCTACATTAACTATATCTATAGAGGCCTTATACAACATTCTTATGTTATAATTTTGAAATCTAAAGCAAAAATGCTATTTGGGGTGTCCAGTTCAAACAGAATTATTCTATGATCCGACAGGTAAGGTTCATATGATACTCTCCAGTTATTTATTAACTGACCTACTGCGACTGCTTCTACCGTTAAATCTAACACTTCCTGTCTTGCCTTTGTGATAAAGATGGGGTGTGTTTCCGACGTTAAACAGGCTAAGGTTTTGTTTAATTAAAAATTCTAACAGAAACTCACCTCTCTGGTTTGTATCCGTACTTCCCCATGTTTCGTTGTGAACATTAGCATCACAACCGATTATAAGAAGCCACTTCTTCTTATTACAACATTTCACCAGCCTCTGTACCTCTGTAGGGGTATCTGTGTCCCGCCCCCTTCACAGTATACCGATGCTAACACTACATGGCGGCGAATGTCTCCGAATATACTACAACCGTTGTATATCAACAATTTACATATAATATTATAATTTATAAATACGCTTTACATAACAAAAATTCTTATTACATATTTATGTAGATAGAAACATGTATTATTAGTTGACATTAAGTGACGCAACAAAGCAATTAACTGAGAAAATCTTTCATGTTTGTTAACATTTATTTTAATTTAAAGGCCGGAACCGAAATAATTTAGCAAATTATTACCAGCAGTTCATATTCTGAGAAGCTGAAAATCTATATTCAGCATTTTTTTCTTGCTCAAAACAAAATCCAAAATGCACACGGATTTAAAGATTGACTTCGTGAGACTCGAGCTAGAACTATAAAATCAATGCAAAGAAAATTCAAAATTAACTTCAGACTTGAACCACAAATAAAGTTGGTGAATTCTGTAAAACTGTTTTCTAAAATTTTTCTCAAGTTAGTTTGCATATTGTTGAATTGAAGATTTGTGAAACTAAACTTTCAAATACTACTAACACATATCTAACAACGTTTAATGTCAAATAAACTAAACAATAATATCGGATAATAAGTCAAACTTAACCAGAATCACTAATTAATTCATAAAAAGAGTTTTGAATATTTCCTTTGATTTATTATTCCGGAGGTTTGTGTATTCTTTTTTAAGTTTCTTGTTATTGATTTTTTATGTTAAGAAGAAACATAACCTAATTTGCATAAAACAATACAATATTAGTAACACGGTAGTAAGTCGATTATATGAGTAGTTAGTAAAGGATTATAAATGTATAATTATAAATTAATATTAATTAACATTTATGATAAACCGACAAAGAATAATATTTGTGTTATGCATTGTGTCTTGAAAGTGAACAATTTTATGTTCATTTAATGAATTATAATTAGGAGATGTTAAGAAGCGAAGAAAACATAATTTCTAATAAGTTATGCTTTATTGTTAGAGTATTGATTTTGATTAATGATTTTTTATGAAATACGATTTATCTAAGTTTTTTTGTAGTTTAAAAATTTGCACAGGCCCGATGAAATTCGGTGAACTCAATTGGGATAATTCTTAGAAAAAGATTTGTTTATATTTAAATGGGTTTGATGTGATTTTCATACATTTAAATTTATCATATTATACTTAAGTCCAAAAATTAGATTCCGAAAAATTTTCGTTTGTATGTAAAATTTGTGATTGTCGATTTATGGCCAGTTTAACATAGCAAGCGTCGTGTTTTGACTAATTTCGATTGCATGGATATCTAGAGTTTCCTGTCATCATGATTTTAATTTGTTTTTGGACAAAAATTTTACAAAATATGCAAGTGGTTAGGCTACCATTTGTTGAATCGAGAAAAATGAGTAGTCGTAAATCTTGGCGACTGACATATGAATAGGATATAACTGAAGACAGACATAACTGAAAGGTGAGACCAAAACATGCACCGTGCTGAAGTTTGAGTTTAATAGAGCAACGGGTCTAGGAATGGCATAGCATATTTTTGTTTTGTATCTAAAATTTGCGACTGAAGACTTATGGCTAGCTTAACGTAGTATAAGTTACTGTAATGCTCGTAAAAGTATACGAGTAATACATTATCTTACAAATATCAAAATTCTCAGAAGACAATATTTAACATGTGATATCCCTAGAAAGTAGAAACAAAAGATCAACAACCGATTTATTTAGTAAGTTATCTAATTCGATGTTTGCATATTGTACTGAATAAAAGTATAGTAAAACTTAATCCCAAAAAAAAAAAAACAAATTTTATAAAACACACTTTTTTGAAAACGAACTAAAAAGTAAAATCAATAACCGTTGATTCTACGGAAAAGATTTATTAGCATTCAGCTATATATTAATATCTTTTGATGATGGCTAAAAACCCGAAACTATATTTGTACAACACTAACGTATTTTTTATTCATAGAAACTTTCAACTTAATATAAGTAAATTAGTAAATAACAATTGTTATTGCGCAATGCCAGATTCAAAAACATATAAAACGTAAAATCTGGAAATCAGTTATGATATCGGAAAGGTGTATTTTCTTTGAAAAATCTACAATATATTACGTTCAAATGAATTGACTACTTGTTTGATGTTGATTATAAATAGAAATGTCCTCATGCTATGAATTCACACATAGGAACTTCAAGAATTTTAAACTAAAATATTCGAAAAATTTCCAATCTCCCACATTAGTTTTAGAAGTTCATATTTTGTGGTTTTTATTGATCCCGTGTTATGGCTTCAAAAAAATCAGTTTGATAACTTTCAACCTCTTAATAAAAAAATTTAGTTTGATTTAAGTCCGCAACTTTCATCCTGAAAAAATATTAAAAGAAATCCGTTGATATATTTATAATCCTTTGCAATCCAATTCATCTTTAACATTGATTAATGAAATAAATAGAATTTTTATAATAATTAATTATAAAATAATAAATGTTATTGTAAAAATGAACATCAGATTTAATTTTTATTGAAATTATATCCAGGTGTCTCACGCCTTTTAATATATCTCGCACAATACTCTCACCCCTTACATTGGCAATTTGTCATCATAACATAATCGTGGAAAATTATTCCCTTATTTCAAAGGATACGTTTATTTTTTTGTTGTTTGAAAATTATCCTGGTAAGTATGATTTTATTATTAATTTTCTGGTTACTTATGTAATAAAGGGAAAAAAAATATGTGTGCTTAGAAATTATGTTTAAATGTTCATACTCTATTGTGTATTGAAAAATAATTTTTATATTATAGTCCTGACACGCCTACAGTTTTAGGTTTTAGTTTTTGTATTAATAAATTACTTTGTAATATTCATAAACAATAAGGGCATATGCTCACTTTTTTGTTCTCCTTGGTACTTTCTCGTTTTATTTTTGGTTTTGAAGCTAATGTTAACTTTTTGACTTGCAGTAGTGTGTTCATAACGATGAAGGGAGAAAATGTTGCAAAACAATTTCTATTTGTAAAATGTTTGTGAAAAAATAATTGAAGATAAACTTTGCTTGACAATTTGAAATATTTTTATTTACCTTTTAAATCCAGAAAGAATATCGACAATATTTTATTCTTTTTTTATGGTGTTTATTCTCTAATCTCTATGTAGGAGCGTTGTCGAGCTAACCAGCATCGAATATTTACCATGGTAGTTCGCAACAACGGCATAATTACCATGGCAGCCGATTTTTTTAGGGCTGTTCATTACATTCGTATAGCATTGTAGTCGTGATCTACCATATGCGATCGTCTGTTAGAAACGATACCAATGTACTTCTTTTTAATCATTTTAGACTTCGAACTGGCTCGTAGAACATGTCCAAACCAAGCAATCCTATTGGATTGGATTCAACCTATTATATCAGAATCCTCAAGAAGATTTATAATTTCAAAGTACATAATATCGAGTCCCCACTTAGTAGCACATACATCACCATCGGTCTAATTAATATCTTGTATAACTGGAGTTTGTTGTTGACACATACGGTGATCCAAGTCAATGTTTAATTTTAAAAAAAAGTTCGATTACCTGTTACAATTCTAGCTTTTATAAACTAGATAAATATATATGTGAATTTGCTGTTGTTTGAGTCAAGCATTGATCCTAAACATTCAGGCTTCAACTTTTTCAATTCGTTTATTAAATCTTTTTTCTCAATATCTCTTGAAACATTCATATGTTTATTTTTTTCATAACTTATTTGCAGACCAATATATCTAGAACCCCTCTAGCGACTTGATAGTCTCACTAAATACAGCTCCACTTCAACAAGGATGACAACATTATTAGTATTCGCGATCATCTGTACACTGGAGTTTATTGACAAGATATTGTTGTTAGTCTTTATTTTCTTTGGAGAGGACACATATTCAATGGCCAAATATTAAAGTATAGGAGAGATGGCAGCATATTGTATTAAAACCTAATAGACTTTAAAAACACTTTATTATATCGCTTTCTACTCATACACAGCATTGAGTGTCGTATTCGAGAGAGTATTTTGGATAGAAACGTTTATATTGCAAAAATAAAGTTCTTTAAAAACAAAGTTACATGAGGGTTTTTGTTTTTGGTTAGAAATGAATCGCAAAATAAAAACGAAACATAAAAGCCTTGTCATAAAAACATTATATGTCAAAACATCATACATATAACGTAACACCATAAAATATAACAAAAATTTAAGCTTTAGATTTTGATCAGATCTTGAGTTCAAAATCAAAATTTAAATTCACTAGAACTCATATTCTGCAGATACTGACACATTTCCGTTTTCTGACATAAACTTTCTTCAACTCACCACTATGAACATTAATATATATACAAATTTAAATAAAACTAATAGGATCGGGTATTACCTTCAGTTATGTTTTTTGGACATCATTAAAAAACGACTTGGTTTTTAGTTAAGCACAGTTACATCGATTGTAACAATTTTCATTTAAATCCGACAATCTGTTGTTGAGAAGACGCTGACGCATTTTGGTTCAGATACAACGATATCACCCATACATACAGACTGCCACTTAAAAATAGCCTAAACAGCTTCAGGAGGTCTTGAAACTTGAAGATATTCTTAAAATGTCGATATCAAAAATCAACCCAAACCCAACAACTTTACATTTCGGTCAGTTAAAAAATCAGCATTTGTTGGTAGACACCGTTCACTTTGTACAAAACACTCCAAAAGGTAATTAGTTCTTTTGCATGTTAACTGAAACGTTTTACCATGATATTCATCAAAAATACTACATAACTGTCGACTGTTGTTGTGATATCCTAAACATAATAAAAAGTCTAGTCGTCTAAAAGTCCAAAAGTCTAGTTTATGCACTAAGTTTCAACAAAATTGAATTTCAAGACTGAATGTTATTGAAGCTTCAAATAAACAGTTGTTCATGCGATCCATCCACTTCGGACTGACCCATTTGCAAAATTTTGATAGTAATTTATATCGTACATATTCAAATAAAACCGGATGCGTTTGCAGCTCATTTACATACCAATTTCGAGCAGTAATTTGTCAGGGCTCAAGTATGGTGCTGATCAGGTTTGTCCTAATCCGGATCAGGCATAGACTGCTTGGGCCTTGATCATGAGGTAACGCTTTTGCCGCTATTACCGAATCAGACCCTAATTGGGATAGTCGGATTAGGCCCTGATTGACCCTGATATATATTTATATATTATATACATAAATTAATCAAATTAAAATAAAAAAATTACAACGGAAAAAATTAAAACATACATACCACCTTAATCACTATTATTATAGTCTTTCAGCCGAGAAGCGATAACTAATGAGAAGCGATAGCTATACATGAAACGAATTTAACTATATTTCTAAAATGGATAATACTTTAGTGAATTTTAACCAAATGAAATTTCAGCTAGGGGTCAAATACGAAAAACCTGATCAGGGCCGGATATCTCCAAATATAAGATTAACCCTAAAAGGGTATTCTAAATCAGGCACGCAACAGGCCCACATCAGATTGCCCTAATAGGGATTGCCCTTGTAGGACTGACCAGACCCTGATCATGCCCTGACTGTATTCCCTAACTAATTTCTGCTCGGGAATGTTTCATAAAGTTCTCATGCGTTTGATTGGTCAATTAACTAATTAAATGTTGCAATCGGGCCATCCGTTTATGAGAAAGCGTTGGACACTTGGACAAACTTTGGTCCACATATGACAATACATACATATACAGACTGCCAGATAAAAATACAGTGTAAACAGCTTCAAGAGGTCTTGAAACGTAAAGATATCATAGAAATTCCGATATCGAAAATTTCGAATAATTCCGAAACCGAAAACAAAAACTACCCATATCGGGTAGATAATAACATTTGGT
>CAVNZG010000336.1:0-21877 GCA_963693315.1 Diogma glabrata
TTTTCCTTACTTTCCGCCCGATTACAGTGCTTGCATTCCACCTGGCATGGCCTTCTTGATAATGCATCAGCATTTCCATGTGCACTTCCCCTTCGATGTTCAATGTCGAAATCATAAGCTTGTAAGCGTTCAATCCATCGTGCTACTTGTCCTTCCGGGTTCTTAAATTGCAGTAGCCACCTCAATGCTCCATGATCAGTTCTCAAATGGAATTTTTGACCGTACAAATATTTGTGAAAATGTTTTACACATTCCACTATAGCCAGCAATTCTTTACGGGTTACACAATAATTCCTTTCTGGCTTGGACAGTATTTTTGAGTAATAAGCTATTACTTTTTCTTGTCCATCAATTTCTTGAGATAACACTCCTTCTATACCATCATTGCTGGCATCAGTGTCTAATATGAATTTAAAATTTGGTATAGGGTAAGCCAGAACTGGTGCTGTGCACAATCTTTTCCGAAGCTCCACAAAAGCATCTTCTTGCTTTTCGGTCCATTCAAAAGCTTTATCCTTCCTCGTGAGCTCAAGTAGACTCCTAGCAACATTGGCAAATCCTGGTACAAAACGTCGGTAGTAAGTGCACAATCCCAGAAAACTGCGAAGCTCATGTAAATTCTTAGGTCTTGGCCATTCTTTTACTGCTGTGATCCTATCAGCATCTGTGTGTATTCCATTCGTTGTTACTTTGTGCCCCAAGTATTTTACTTCTTCTCTGAATAGTGTACATTTCTTTGGACTCAATTTTAGTCCTGCTGCTTGGATTCTCTCGAAGACTTCTTCTAAATTCTTCAAATGATCGTCAAAATCCTTGCCCATTACAATGATGTCGTCCAAGTACACAAGGCACGTTCTCCAATGTAATCCTTTCAGTCATCAACCAGAAACAGACGAAGAAGGTAAAAAAAAATTTTATGGGAAAAAATACAAATAAAAAAAATAATAATCGAAAATAAAAAAAAAAAAGTGTATGTCATAGTGATTGTGTTAGTGTTTATTTAAAAGGAAAAAAACAAATAATCGAAAATAAGTGTATTGTATAGTGTTTGTGTTAGTGTTTATGAAAATAAAATTGTTAAAGAACGGAGGCGTAAAATTATATAATTGGTGAGATTGTTCTTTTTTTTTAGATAATTATTTGGTATTTTATATTTGCTGTTACCAGATTGGCAGGTAAAATTTTACCTTATATTGTTTTGATGTAATAAATTTATTTATTATTTTAAATCATAAATTTGTTTAATATTGCTTGGTGACAGGGAAGGTAAAATTTAGTTTTGGTTATTAGTGAGATTTTAAAATTTAACCCTTTATTTGTACTCTTCAATTTTGTTAGTGTCTTTTGTGTCCCCATTTTTTTATTTTATTTTTTTGCTTTTCTCTTATCGAGCTACTGTTGCATGAAACCTGCTATCGTGTTTTTGTGACAGAGATACCCAGTTTCTTTTGTATTGTGTAGTGTTGAAATTTAGGCCTGGCCGAATTTCAGTATCTATACCTGCAATGTCAAAGGGTAAGTCTTTGTCTCAACAAAAATGCAGCAGAGTGAACCAACAGCTTAGCATTGACTTCACCAACATAAGAGGTCTCAATTCCAATCTAAACGAGGTTCATCACTACATCGAAAAAAATAAACCTGACATATTGTTTCTTACCGAAACAATTGTTAGTGGCAAAGCATCGAAATTGGATCTCGATAAATACCGGATACCTAGTTACGAATTGGAACATTCCTTTTATAACAAGCATGGTGTCTGTGTATTTGTTCGAGATTCACTTTCATGTATGAGAATTAAGGCCTACGAGTTGAACTCTAAGCACCATAATTCTATAGCACTGAAGATCTCAGGTGTTGATGAAACTATGTTTGTAATAGGATTATACAGATCCCCAAATTCTCCCTCAGGATGTCCCTTTTTCGATAAAATATCGGCTAATCTAGACAAGATTACCACGGACTACCCCAAAGCAAGAATGGTTATTCTTGGAGACTTCAATATTCATAATAAAGAATGGCTTAAGTATTCATCGCGCACTGACGACGTAGGAAGGCAAGCCGAACTGATACTCGCAGATTATCCCGGTTTGACGCAAATGATAGAGTGTCCCACTAGAATCGCAGACAATTCACATCATAACAATAATTTGCTGGATCTGTTTTTGACAAACAAACCAGATACTACGAAGACAAAAGTTGACCAACCCCTGGGATCATCGGACCATTTACTAATATCAGCAATAGTGCAATTTGCATCACCGACACAAATTAAAGCAAATCCTCGTCGGGTCTGGAACTATAAACGCGCCGACTGGGAGGGACTGAGAAACTTTTATGATGAAACACCTTGGAAAACTATTTGTTGTGTTGATCAAGATCCTAGCACATCGGTAATAAGAATTTCTGAAATCATAAAAGAAGGAATGCGGCGGTTTATTCCAAATCGATTAATCACTCCTAAAACTGAGCCTTGGTTCACGCGGGATGTTGATGAGGCAGTAAGGAATAAACGCAAAGCATTCAAGGCGTATAACGCTAATAAAACTCCTGAAACCCATAGAGCCTATAAGGAAGCCAGAAATATTAGTAAATTCAAAATAGACTTGGACAAAGACGCGTTTATCCAGAAGAAAGCAAAGAAATTCGCCGAGCACCCATCTGGCTCACGTAGTTTCTTTCAGGCAGTTAAATCAGTCCAGAGCAATTTTACTCGATCCTCTATTCCAACCCTAGTTCTGAATGACATTCCCGTGAGTGACTCGAAAGAGAAAGCGGATCTTTTGGGTCGTATTTTCGCAGAAAACTCAAACATAGTTGAACCCCCTCATTCTCCTACACTCATTTCCCCAGTTGTAACGAAAATGAAACCAATTATTTTTCGTTGCAATATTGTACGGAAAATGCTTCTTTCTATCAGTATCAACAAATCTGCTGGCCCCGACGGTATTCCACCCCTCATTCTTAAAAACTTTGCTAGACAACTAGCTCCAATTTTAACAAAAATTTTCTATTTATCTTATAAAACCGGAATATTTCCCGACTCTTGGAAGCTGGCCAGCGTTCAACCCATACCAAAGAAAGGCAGTAAGATAGATCCTAACAATTATAGACCAATTGCAATTCTGTCGGTTTTAGCTAAAATATTTGAAAAATATGTTAACTACAATTTGATAGATTATTTGGAAATGTCGCGAATTATTGATGATAAGCAGTATGGTTTTCGTAGAAGTCATGCAACAGGTGATCTGTTAGCCTACGTATCCCATCTCTGGAACAAATCGCTGGAAAACCACGGTGAAACATTCAGTATTTCACTTGACATCTCTAAAGCATTTGATAAAGTGTGGCATAAAAATCTTATAGCTAAATTAAAATCTTATGGCATAGACCATCTTACTGTCTCATGGATTCATAGTTTTCTTACAGGTCGCCAATTTCATGTTAATTTAGATGGTATCACATCCAATATTTTCACAACCAATGCTGGGGTTCCCCAAGGTTCGGCACTCTCACCAACCTTGTTTCTTCTATACATTAATGACTTACTTATTTCTACAGTGCACCCAATCCATAGTTTTGCTGATGACAGCACATTACATGCATCACATGCATCTCCTAAATTTCGATCTCATACTGCAGTTACCACTGATAGAGAGTTGCTAATTGATTCTATCAACAAAGATCTGGAGCGTATAATGGAATGGGGTGATCGTAATCTTGTTTCATTTAATCCAACCAAAACCAAATTATGCCGTCTTTCACGAATAGAGCGACATAAAAATTTTCCTATTAAAATAAACCATGAGGAATTGCGTGAGGTTGAATCAGTTAGACTTCTTGGAGTGGATATTCAAAATAACCTGAAATGGAATAAACATGTGTTCAACCTCGCTAAATCTGCAATGCAAAAATTAGGATTCTTGAGTCGATGTAAAAAATATTTCAATCCCGAGCAAATTTTGCTAATCTTCAAGTCCTTTATTCGTCCATGTATGGAGTATTGCTGTCATGTTTGGGGAGGTGCTTGTCAGTCAACAATAAATTGTCTAGACTCTGTTCAGAGAAAAGCAATACGGTTGATTGGTAATACCAAACTAACGGACCAGCTTGATTCACTCCAGCACAGAAGAAATGTGGCTGAATTGTCAATCTACTATAAATATAACTTTAGCGAATTCTCCTCTAAGGAAATTCAAAATATCCTTCCATCGTGTGCGCAGTATAATCGACAAACAAGAGCTGCCGAGTTATCCCATCCATTTGTTGTACAAATTCCTCGTTGTAGAACTGTGTCCTTCCAAAACGACTATTTTAATAGAGTGGCCAAATTATGGAACTCATTGCCTTCCTCTGTATTTCCCGATGAATTTTCCCCTCAGGCATTTAAAGAAAATGTCCATCATCATTTAAAAAAATTAGTATAGTTATCCTTATATCCCCATTCCTTCCATTTTCCTCATCTCCTTCCTTTATAGTTGACATGGTATCTTCGGATATTCAAAGAGTCTAAATAATGAATATTTCATATTTAGTGTGCTAAACATGTCTAACTAATTAATAAAAAAAAAAAAAAAAAAAAGCACACGTTCCATTAAACGTTCAAATGTTGCGGGAGCATTACATAGTCCGAATGGCATAACGTTAAACTGCCATAGCCCACTACCCACACTAAACGCTGTCTTTTCTCGATCCTCTTCTTGGACTTCTACCTGCCAATAACCACTTTGCAGATCTAATGTTGAGAATAATTTGGCACCTGATAATGTGTCCAAGGTATCATCAATTCGAGGTAATGGGTAGCTATCTTTCTTTGTTACTGCATTCAGTTTTCTGTAGTCGACGCAGAATCTCATAGTTCCATCCTTCTTTCCAACTAAAACCACAGGTGAACTCCATGGACTATCTGATTGCCCGATAACACCAGCCATTTTCATATCCTTTACCATTCTATCAGCTTCTTCCCGTTTTGCTAATGGTAATCTTCTTGGTGCTTGGCGAATCGGCATCTCTGCTCCCGTGTCAATTTTATGTTTAACCAGATTAGTTCTTCCGTTGTCTGCTGATGTGCTGCAGAAGATGGATGAATAACGTTCGAGCAACTGCTCTGCTTCTTTCTTTTGTTCTTTTGTAAGCTCTGTTGTCCACTTCTGTAGTAGATTTTGTATTTCTTTCTTCTGCGTTTGATTTTCGACTTTCCTTTTTGTGTGCTGTTGTTCACATTTCACAATGGTAGTTACTTCTTCACATTTACCGACGATTGTTCCTTTATTGAGGGTTTTTATTTTGTCTGACAGATTTAGTGTTCTTATCGGTATTCTTAAGTTTTCATCTGGTACAACTAATGTTTTCCCTATAATGATCTCTTGATGTTGTAGACCATTTTCATTGGCTTCCACAACCCACAACCTTGGTGACCCAGAATCTCCCTCCAATCTTCCCTAGACGATTGTTTCGGTATTAGGTGGCAGCTTTTCGCGATGTTCCAATATTATTCGCCTCATACTTGATTCTGCACCATTCATCTGAAGAACCAACTCTACGTTACCATACTTGAGTACTCCATTTCCAGCGTCTATTACAAATCCATTCGGCCTCATGAAGTCCATTCCCAAAATTACTTCATCAACGATGTCTGCCACTAGAACTTCATGCTGAAATTGCGTATTTCCAATTTTTATATCGGCAATTTTGCTTCCCCTGATAGTTGCACTTTCCCCTGTTGCTGTTTGTATTCGATATTTTTCTGCTGGTTGTAATTCCCCTTTTAGTAAATCTGTACGGACTATTGTGCGAGTTGCTCCAGTATCTAGCGTAATGATACAGTTGTTGTCATCAATTTCAGTTCCAATCGTTAAACTGTCACCATTCTTTGCGATTCTCGAAATAGGGATGGAGATTATGGGGCATTCGGTTGTGGAAGCCAGCTTACGCCCCTTAAAGCTGACTCGTTTTAGTTTAACCCTTCCGCTGCTATTTGACCGTCCTCTCCCGCTTGAGCCTTTTCTTCAGATGATCTCCGTTTGATTGGTGATGTTGATCTGCCCCGTTTTCGTCTAGCCTCTCTGCATTCTCGAGATATGTGACCAAGTTTGTCACATACCCAACATCTTATTCTACTGTTAAATTCTCCAGATCTTCTTTGGGGCCTAAAACTATCCTCTTCTTCCATTTCTACACGGCGTACTTTGATTGTTGGTTTGACAATTGCTTGTGCCGTCGACAAGCTATTGTTTCAGCAAATGTAGCTTTAGGTGTCATCACAGCTGACTTTCGCGTCTCTGGATCTCTTATGCCGTCGATTAACGCATCGCTCTTCATTCTTTCCATATAGTCTGGTGATGTATTTCCATGTGCCATATGTACCAGACGTTCGATCGCAGACGAAAACTCTTGCAGACTTTCTCCTATTCGCTGGTAGCGACACTTCA
The DNA here is from genome assembly GCA_963693315.1 of Diogma glabrata. Taxonomy (NCBI): domain Eukaryota; kingdom Metazoa; phylum Arthropoda; class Insecta; order Diptera; family Cylindrotomidae; genus Diogma; species Diogma glabrata. The sequence continues at coordinate 6,429 of CAVNZG010000336.1, forward strand.
ACTCAAGTCTGTATATCTCCCGTTTGTGGTCACTACCATATTTGCGATCTAAAGCCTTCATGATCTCATTGTAGCTCCTTCGATCTTGTTCTGGAACTGATTGTATTGTTTCTGCTGCTTCACCCTTCAGTGCCACTATTAAAGCTGCCACACGATGTGTTTCGTTCCAACTGTTCTGATCAGCTGTTGTTTCAAATTGGAATTTGAAAATTCCAAACGATGATGTACCATCGTATGTGGGCGGTTTTAACTTCATGCCCTGTATTTGTTGAACCGGATGTGATGTTTTAGCTATTATTTCAACATCTAGAAGCCTTTTTTCTACTTCTACTTTAAAGTCATCTACTTTCGATTGCACTTTCTGTTCCAGAACTTCAACTTCTTTTTGCACTTTCTCGACTTTCTCATCCACAATTTTCTCTACTTCGATGCGTAGATTCGCTGCCATCTGTAGAAGTTTCTCGTCGATGTGTGTTTTAACCAAACTAATTTCTTCTCGACTTGAAGCGATGTTTGCAGACTGTTGATTGATGTTGACATCTAACTTTTTCATTTCATTACTCATGCTGTTACTTTGCAAATCTAACTTTTTGTTCATAACCTCCATGTTTGCCTTTACATCCGCTCTCATGTTGAAACTCATTTGCTCCATCATAGCCATTAACTGTGCAAAGTCGTTGTTTGCTGGTACGACTTTTTTTTTTTTTTTCTAGTTTGTGTTTATTTATTAATATATAATTTAACAATAAAATTTTATAAACGATTTATATATTTGCAAAAGCTCAATGAGCTAGGTGCAAATAATTATAGTAAAATTAAATAATTAGTTATCGAGAATAGACATATTAACTTTTGTTCTGTTTTTACTGTTAGTAGGGTTAGTAGGGTAATATAATTTAGACATACATTTTGTTTTTTGTAACTTAACTTAATCAATCGTACACATTTTTTATTTTAAGCATCGTACTAAGTATTAATTTTCAAATATAAATGATTTTAAATTTGATTTAAATAAACTGACTCTGGATTCATTTTTTAAGCCATCAGGAAGATTGTTATACATTAATAAGCCTTTATATACCGTAGAACTTTGACCACCGGCGGTTCTAAAATAAGGGATAATAAAATGCTGATCTGCATATCTTGTAGGATATTCATGAAGAGAACTTACTACGCGAAAATCAAAATTTTGTTTAATGAGATTATGTTTGATTTTAAAGATAAAGAACAATAACTCAAAGTCGACTAGTTTTTGTACAGGTAGAATATCTTTGTTATATAGTAGGCTAGTAGCACAGTTATACTGTAAACTTTTTACATTCCTTAACGATTTATTTAACAAAACATGAATTTCCTGGATCCTCACACATGCCGTAATACCCCAGATGGGTAGTAGATACCTATTATGACTTAGAACATGCGTATGGAATATCGAATATTTAATTTTTGTTGGTAGTATATTTCTCATTTTATACAGAATAAAGTTGGTTGTGCGAATTTTGTTTTTTAATTTGGTTATATGATAGTTCCAATTGAGATAGGGATCAATGGAAAGTCCTAGGTATTCGGCGGAGTAGACTCTTGTTATCTTGTTACTATTAACATATAGATCAAAATTGGAAAATTCCATCAAACATTTATTTTTTGTTGTAAATATCATATAGTTAGTTTTACGTTCATTTATTTTCAGGTGATTACAGTCAACCCAGTTGGATATTAGATTAAGATCTGATTGCATTTTAAGTCGAAGGTCACTACAAGTTTTTTCATTATATGCTATGGCCATGTCGTCTGCGAACATTACGATCTTACCACTCAAACAGAGTGAAAGTGCTTCATTTACATAGATATTAAAAAGAAGTGGCCCAAGCAAAGATCCTTGAGGAATTCCATACGTGATTCTTTCAGTGTCTCCAACAATTGCATCTATTTTTACTGCCTGTTTTCTACTGTTTAAGTAGCTAAGAAACATTTTTAAGCTATTGTTTCTAACACCAATCTCATGTAGTTTTTTAATTAGGATCATATGGCAAACTGCGTCAAACGCTTTTTGTAGGTCAATAAAGAGACATGCTACCATTTGCTTTTGGTCAAGACCTATTTTAATATCACTTACGATTTCGGAGACAGCCGATAGTGTACTCGATCTTTCGCAAAATCCATATTGATGGTTGCTTATTATGTTGTTTGCTTGACAAAACTTGTTTAGCCGCCGGAAAAGAACACTCTCAAAAATTTTGGAGAAAGTACTCAATAGAGAAATTGGCCGATAGTTACCTACAGTTGTCTTAGTCGAACCTTTGTGAATAGGAATCAGCAAGGCTGTTTTGAGGCAGTCTGGAAATTCATGTTTTGCTATTGCAATGTTTATCAAATTGCACAATTTGGGTACCAAAATATCTTTAAAATATAGACAAAATCTCACCGAGATCCCGTCGTATCCTACAGCAGATCTTTGGTTTAGTTTTGTGATTATATCTATGATTTCATCTTGGTTTGTTTGACTTATAATTTCAATAGTGTTATCGTCCTGATGACTTAAGATGGAATCAATATTTATATTACTATCTGGAATAATTGATTTAATACAATTAACAAAATACTTATTAAATATATTACAATTTGTTTTTGTATCAGTAGATACTTTATTCTCATGTTCAAGTGCTATATTATTTGTATTTCTAGTTTTTTTGAATACATGTTTGTTCATAATTTGCCAAACCTTTCTAAAGTCATTATTGTTTAATTCATTTTCAAAATATTTTGTTTCGGATTGCTTTACCAAATCTTTTAACTGTTTCTTTAAAGTATTGAATTTGTCTTTTAGATAGGTGTTTGTTTTGTATTTACATTTCAATTTGTAATATTTGTCTCTTTTTATTTGCAATAGTTTTATTTCATTTGAAATCCATGGATCAGCTTTTATGATAGGGACATTTTTTGTTATAGTTTTAGTATGATTTTTAATAGTTGACGAACAAAGATTCATCAGATCATCAAATGATTCAGCATCATTTATAATCCTTGAAAATAATTCTTTATCAATTTTGTCATATTCCAAAAATGTTTTGGTTCTGGAAATGGTTTTTGGAATATTTAGGTTGTCCCTGGCGATACTAAATACTAACATTTGGTGATCTCCTATTACGCTATCATTGATAGAAAAATAAAACTTTGGAGTAACAATATCAGTAACAATATGATCAAGAATGCTTCTTGAAGTATTAGTTATACGTGTAGCATATTCAGGATCGATTTTATTGAGAATAATATATCCGTTAGAGAGTACTACATTGTTATAAGCTTGTACAACATTGTCTTGCTCGTTTAGTAAATTGAAATTGAAATCCCCAATTATATAAGTATTCTTGTTTTTTTGTACGATTTCTTCAAACTTCAAAAGAAATTCATTTACCATATCAATACTACTATAAGGAGGACGATACACGGCTAAGATATTGCAATCAATGTTTAAGAGTTTAATCATAAGAAAATTATTTAAATTAAAAGATAAATCAAAAGCTAAATCTGAATTAATACTATCAATTACATATACTGCTGTACCACCACCTCTCTTTGTTATGCCGCAATCTGAGGAATTATCTAACCAGTAGTATTTATAAGAGAGTCTACACCCTACTCCAGAACGAGTTCAGGTTCTGTATTGGTAGACTGGAGGAAATGTATGCCTTGGTAGTGAGATTTAACGGTCAACGAACAGTCAAGGATACATTTTCTTCAGTCGCCACACTGTTCTATTTCTTCTCTCCCTTATGAACTCACTACTTGGTAATCTTCAAGTTTAACATCCATAACTACATTAAACAGCAACTTAGTTCAACAAAAATACATTACATAATGAACCAGTATCAAAACCATTAATTAATCGCGTAGCTACAACAACACGTCGTGTTGATTCAATATCAATTTCTATTAACAAAACTATCAGTCTCACAATTAACATTGCTTAAATTCGTAAACATTCTTCTACTTTGTTTTCATCAAACAAAAAATAAAACTCATGTAGTTGTGGTTGCATTTTTCATTTTTTTGTTGATGCTATCAGACACAATCTCATCATCATCTGTTTGAATAAACTGTTAATAAATTGTTGCATTTCGTGGTTATTGTTATTTCGTTTTCTCTATAATCTATAATAACTGAAAACAAAACCAACACGAATTATATGTTGTCGATCCTTCTTTCTTTTTTTTATAATTGGTTGACGATCTCGTTCTAAAAAAACCGATTAAATTCCTTTGTTTGAAACAGAGAGAAATATACAAAATTTTTGAATGGTCATCTCCTTCGCTCCCCTTCGTTTAGATTATTTAAACAAAGCATTTTTGATAATTATGGTCAGTATGATTTTATCTACAAAATCATGTTAAAACTTAAAAAGTTCGGTTACGATTTTTAAATCGCAAAATTTAAACATAAAATTAAAATAAAAAATAAAACTCAAAATTGGCAGTCGCGGTTGTGATTTTCAGGAATAAATTAAATATCGAAGTCATTCGAGGATGCGGTTGCGCATCTTTAAGGAAACTGTCTTTCTTACTGAGTTTAGTTTGTTTTAACGTTAATAGCATAAATTGAAACAAAAATGAAAATTGAAAAAAAAAGAAAATGTGATCAAGTTTTATCATGAACGTAAATTATATTAATTTTTCGATATGTATGTATATGTAAAAGATAAGAAAAAAAAATATTTATATTTGAATCTGATTAAAAAGAAAAAGAAAATTGTGATTAAACAAAATTTTGTGTTTATGTGAAGATTTGATGAAAGTACTGCGCATCTTCTATATGGAGATTAAAATAGGTGAAATTAAGATTACCGTATCAAAATTCTTAAACAACAAATGGATAAAAACGCATATGGAAGACCATCATCTAGTGCAAGCTGTAGAAAAAGGTTTTGAAAGGCAAAAGAATATTGAAGTGTACCAGCGCATAAGGAATTAGCTATAAGCGACATACAACGATCAAAACAACCACAAACATCCTGCAGCATAATTAATTAAGGTATTTTTATGTCCTTTTGTTTATATTCTTTGAATTTGATTTAAATTTTTGTTTTAGACCTAATGGTCTGCTAAAGTAGTTTTGTGTATTAGAGATTTTTCCGCGGTAGAGTCCACGCATGGTTTAGTCCGCTTATTCATGTATTATTTTTGGAATGTTTAAATATAAAACCCTTGGATAAATAGATGCCTAAGCATCTATTATTTTAATTTGTAAGGTCCAGGCTTTACAAATGGCGCCGAAACAGGGACAAACCGGTTTTATAACAGGTAACCCGTTATAAAACACACAATAAGTTTCATATTTTAATATTTTCTGATAATATTTCAATATTTTGAATATTTTTGTTATTTTTTCTGTATATTAAATATCGGCATATTGCGATTTTTTTTTATAATATGTTGGATGTTGTAATATATTTTTGATATTTTTACATTTTTTGAATGATACGGTAAATATTGTAATTTGCTATAATTTTGTTGCATCTGTGTTTGATGTTTGATTGAATTATTTTTATATTTATCTATTGTATTATTATATACCTATGGTGTTTTTTTATATACCTACTGTATTTTTTATACTATTGTATTATCATATATCTTTATATTTAATCGATGTTTATGATGCAACAAATAATTTTTACAACGTTATAATCGAATTAAACTATGGGTATCTCTAAGAAAGAATCCAAGAAGGCTTAACCTTCTTAACATGTTTCGTTGGTTAAGGGTCGCCTCTGTCTTTTGGCATGCGATCACCAAGCGGATTTTTTTTTTAATATTAGTAAAATTTCAATTAGTTTTCCTTCCGAGACTGAATGCAGCTTTACTGGTCGAGTGTTTATGCGGAAGAGAAGGGAAGCCTGTCAGTCCTACGGACAGCCAGGATCGCTTCTACAATGCTAAGCACTCCTCCATACAAGTGAAACTGCATCCAGATCTCCACTCTGTTGGGAAGAACCAACGTTCGACTCAAACTCCCTTCATAATTTCAATGGACTTAGCAAATCCATCCAACATCGCGTTTCAATAATAAATTCGGTCTTGTACTGAAATCGGATCTGGAGACTGGTACTCTATACTGGTCTACTTCCAACAAACGATATTAGTCTTAATTGTTTACTTTTCTATTTTTCTTAGTTTTAAGGATGAGTGAACTCAGCATATGATTTTTGTAGATAACAGATATTTAGGCTGAATCTTTAAACAATGCTGAATTCATTTCATCACGCGGGAGGGTACTAGAATGTAGATTTTAGGATTTTTAGGCCTATTTTTGTTCTAGACCTCACATATCGTTTCTGGGAAGAGATCGCGAGTTCGATTTTCCACTTCGAATCTTCGTTACAATTCCTTTTAAAAATTTTTTGATTATACAGTCAATCGGTGTGGGCTTTGCCCAGGAAAAATCTCTAACATTATAAATACATAAATAAATAAATATTTTCCCTTTTTTCTAAATAAATAAATATTTTTTCAAATAAATAAATAAATATTTTTTATAAATATCTTATAAATATTTTTACAAATAAACATATTTTTATATTTTATAAATAAATAAATAAATATATACATATATATTTTAAATAAATAAAAAATTTTTAATAAATTTTAACGTCAAAAAAATAAATAAATAATTTTTTCTAATTAATTAAACAATCAAATAAATATTTCTTAAATTTTAAGTAAATCAAGGTGTACAAGTTGCAACAAAATAAATAGATTTTAAGTAAATCAAACATTTGCTTGCTCAATATTAAATAAATAATATTTTTTCTAGATATAAAATTAAAATCTTTAAGATTTATAATTTTCTCTGTAAAACGAAGGTCGAAGGAGTTGATTATTCAGGATATTTGTATATTTCTTTCTGTTGTTGTTGGTCGCGTTGTTCACGATATCGACTCAGTTTACAATTTTTACAATTTTTTTCGGTTGTTGTTTTTACATTTTTGCGCGGAAAAACATTTTAGGGTTATCATACAATCATCATCATCTGTTGTTGGTCTTGTTAAGTTGGAAATTTTTTATTCGTTAATCTTAGTTTTATTTATCTCTGACAAAAATGTCAGTTGTTCCGTTGGACCATCCGTTCTACGGTCTTGAAGAATACGAGTTGTGGGTCGAATGCTTCCTCCGGGACATACAGTACAACAGCGAGGACTGGATACAACAATTGAGTGACGCTGCGCGTAATCCAGCTACAAGGATGTTTCAGTCACACACGGCGAACATGACTGAAGAAAGCGAAGCGATTGTAGACGCTGCCTTATTTTTGTCCAGTAAAGCGAGGGATCTTGTACCCTCAGTACAACCACACATTTTACAGGGCCTTTTAAACCGTGTTAAACATTATCTAGATCGTGTCAACCGATTGGGTGACAGTGATGAAATTGTGTACGGCCGTAATTATGCCACTAGGAGTTTGAATGAATCACTCAATAAGATTAAATCTTTGTCTTGTCTACCTTCATATCAACAAGTGGCTAGGATACAGGCAGTGCCAGAACCAGTAATGCAGCAGGAAGAGTACGAAGACTATCAGGACTTGAGTCAATTTAGCACAGATTGGCTTCCTCTATTCTCAGGAGATGGGTCATCAGCAGATGCTCACGAGTTCATCCATTTGGTTGAAGTGGCTGCACGGAGGGATCAGGTGACCATTGATGATTTAAAGTCAATCGTTCCCCGGTATCTTCGTGGAACCGCGGATAAACATTATATAAACCTTACTTATGAGTATCGGGTGGTGACCTACTGCATACTCCGAGAAAGTTTATTGCGAACGTTTGGTACTCTTAACGACGATAAGGCTGTACTGAGTGCACTACTAAACAGAAGACAAAATGAAAATGAGATGATATTTGATTACATCATAGAGGTTAGCAAGCTCAACAGAAGACTGGCTCAACCATTTTCAGAGAGGGAGATGATTGAGATCGTAAGGGAAGGCATGTCAGATAAATTAAAAAGTGCTACAATGGTGGCTAATGTAGCTACCCTAGCTGACTTGCGGGTACTGTGCCAGAAATATGAAACGCTATGGTCATCTTTTCCAACAACTGCGAGAACAACTGGTCAAACAGAAATACAAGCTGATGAATACCAAGCCCGATACCTTGCAACAGAAGCAATGGAGAGCTTTTCGACAAATACGAATGAACAATCGACAATTAATCACTGTACTTTGACAGGTACACACAATGAACCTAAATCCAGCTCAGTTCAAGTTCCGGTTCGACGAAAACTAATTTCTTTAAAGCGCCACGAACGTTTTAAACGTTATCTGAAGTTGCGAAAGATCTTCAATAAAGCATGTGTTGTTTCTATCATTTCCGAACTAAATGATTCTAGGCCGCATATTTATATCGACATCCTTGATAAAATCAAATATGGACTTTTGGATAATAGGGCTGCTATCAGTTTTCTAGGAAGAAATTCCTTAGAATTATTAAATAATGCCGGAATCTCATATCGTAACTTTTCATCTTTCATCCGGACAGTGAATGGAACACGTAACCATATTTTGGGATACGTCGACGTTCCAATTTTTTTTAACGGTTTTTCAAAATCTTTTAGGTTCTATGTAGTCCCAAGTCTGAAGGAGGAGGTGTACCTGGGTGCTGATTTTTGGAGAGACTTTGGCATCACTCCTTCATTTATAGCTGATCTAGTTCAGAGTGATCTTAACCAAGAACGAACACATAGTCTCGAAGTTCCAATTGCCCAAGCACTTTATCATGCGGATCAGTTAGCAAACTTCAGATCTAACATGCAACAGCATTTAGTAGCAACAGTTACAAGGCCTCAACAACCATATACTTCGCGAACGCGAACTCGACCGCAAACTTTCCGGCCACAACAGCGAGTCTTGGTACGGCAACATCGCTGTGGTGCTGCTAATAAACGATCGGCCAAGATGGCTTCACAATTAGTACCAGCCAAAATGAAAAGCAAGGTTGGTGAGGATATGTACAGGTGTGCGAATTTAGATGGTAAGGACATGGGGACTTACCCTTCTAAAGACATCCGTTTATGACATTAATTCAGTCCCCATCAGTTTTAAATCTGTTAGCTTATTGTGTAATAGTATTCTTATTTTTATTAATTTATTAATTATTGATATTTTTTTTTTATCTATCCCTGTTAATTTATTCTGTTATAGTTTTTTTTATCCTTATCAATTTATTAATTATTATTAATTTTTTTTCTTATTCTTTATATTAGTATCTTGATTTATTACAATTTCTCACCTTGGTTGTTCTAATAAATCATCCACTATGCTTAACATATTAACGTTTTCGTGTTAGATGTGAGCCGCTTAAGACTCTGTCTGCGGTTATCTGACTCTACTTCGTATTAGCTTACCACTCCCCATTCATTTTTTACTAACTTTCACAAATTTTCACTATTTTTATAGATAGTCTTTATCGCTAACAATAGTAATGCTGTCTCTCATTGCCTGAAATTGAATTTTGGTACTTGAGGGCGCTGTTCAGTAAGAGTATTAGGTAGTTTTTTTTCATTAGTTTTAGTTTTTTTTCATTAGTTTTAGTTTTTTTTGGGAAATTTGATGTACGTAGAAAGAGATTATTAGGCTCATATCTGTCATCAGTTCCACATACAATTACTGAACAGGGCTCTCAAGTATGGAATTTCGGTTGATGGTCATGATGGTCAACATTTGTATTCCTCTTATTGCAATAGAACTTACCTTTAATAAATAATATAATTTCATTCACTAGTATCTAACACTTGATTTATTTGCGCACGCTTACCAACTCTGCGCTGCCTGTTGTCTGCTGGGACTCGGCATGTCTCAATTGGGGAACTTTTACAGCGAGACATGACAGTTTACACGATATCATTAATGCAGCTGATCAACAAAACTCTGGCGTTCTACAATCAAGAATTTGGATGCAATAGTCATTAAGTCAACATAAATAAAACAATTTTTTTTTGAAACATCTATAGTTCACAACTCTTTCATAATGGATATACAACATCAGTAATTCAAACATCTTTATTCTTCATCATGGTTACTCAACATCTACAATGCGCACTTTCTTTCATCATTTAGCGTCATGCAAAAATTCTAAACATCTGGTTGTCTTGGGAGAGGCACTCGACTCATCAATTCGTATACCTAGTATCGGTAAATAATGGTGATTGCGACCTATTTTCTTTCCTTAATCTTCACAAAAAGCATTTCACTGTTGAATGCTTGTTTGATATCGGTTCAGGAAATTGTCTGTTATGCCGCAATCTGAGGAATTATCTAACCAGTAGTATTTATAAGAGAGTCTACACCCTACTCCAGAACGAGTTCAGGTTCTGTATTGGTAGACTGGAGGAAATGTATGCCTTGGTAGTGAGATTTAACGGTCAACGAACAGTCAAGGATACATTTTCTTCAGTCGCCACACTGTTCTATTTCTTCTCTCCCTTATGAACTCACTACTTGGTAATCTTCAAGTTTAACATCCATAACTACATTAAACAGCAACTTAGTTCAACAAAAATACATTACATAATGAACCAGTATCAAAACCATTAATTAATCGCGTAGCTACAACAACACGTCGTGTTGATTCAATATCAATTTCTATTAACAAAACTATCAGTCTCACAATTAACATTGCTTAAATTCGTAAACATTCTTCTACTTTGTTTTCATCAAACAAAAAATAAAACTCATGTAGTTGTGGTTGCATTTTTCATTTTTTTGTTGATGCTATCAGACACAATCTCATCATCATCTGTTTGAATAAACTGTTAATAAATTGTTGCATTTCGTGGTTATTGTTATTTCGTTTTCTCTATAATCTATAATAACTGAAAACAAAACCAACACGAATTATATGTTGTCGATCCTTCTTTCTTTTTTTTATAATTGGTTGACGATCTCGTTCTAAAAAAACCGATTAAATTCCTTTGTTTGAAACAGAGAGAAATATACAAAATTTTTGAATGGTCATCTCCTTCGCTCCCCTTCGTTTAGATTATTTAAACAAAGCATTTTTGATAATTATGGTCAGTATGATTTTATCTACAAAATCATGTTAAAACTTAAAAAGTTCGGTTACGATTTTTAAATCGCAAAATTTAAACATAAAATTAAAATAAAAAATAAAACTCAAAATTGGCAGTCGCGGTTGTGATTTTCAGGAATAAATTAAATATCGAAGTCATTCGAGGATGCGGTTGCGCATCTTTAAGGAAACTGTCTTTCTTACTGAGTTTAGTTTGTTTTAACGTTAATAGCATAAATTGAAACAAAAATGAAAATTGAAAAAAAAAGAAAATGTGATCAAGTTTTATCATGAACGTAAATTATATTAATTTTTCGATATGTATGTATATGTAAAAGATAAGAAAAAAAAATATTTATATTTGAATCTGATTAAAAAGAAAAAGAAAATTGTGATTAAACAAAATTTTGTGTTTATGTGAAGATTTGATGAAAGTACTGCGCATCTTCTATATGGAGATTAAAATAGGTGAAATTAAGATTACCGTATCAAAATTCTTAAACAACAAATGGATAAAAACGCATATGGAAGACCATCATCTAGTGCAAGCTGTAGAAAAAGGTTTTGAAAGGCAAAAGAATATTGAAGTGTACCAGCGCATAAGGAATTAGCTATAAGCGACATACAACGATCAAAACAACCACAAACATCCTGCAGCATAATTAATTAAGGTATTTTTATGTCCTTTTGTTTATATTCTTTGAATTTGATTTAAATTTTTGTTTTAGACCTAATGGTCTGCTAAAGTAGTTTTGTGTATTAGAGATTTTTCCGCGGTAGAGTCCACGCATGGTTTAGTCCGCTTATTCATGTATTATTTTTGGAATGTTTAAATATAAAACCCTTGGATAAATAGATGCCTAAGCATCTATTATTTTAATTTGTAAGGTCCAGGCTTTACATCTTGTCTTCTCTAGTAGAGAAATATGAAGCATAGTTATCAATTTTATACAAATTAATTTCATTTTTATTAACAAAAACCTCCGTTAAAACAATTACATGAACAACAAAGCTATATGACGATATTAAATATTTAATGTCTGTGAGTTTATTTCTAATGCTTTGAGCATTAAAATATACAATATTCAAGTTAGAATCAAAATTACTGGTGGTTTGATTAATGCAATACTTAATGTTAATACAATCAATTAAATTATAAGGTATGCAATCCATGTTTTTGTTTGTGTTAGAGTTTGGCAAATTATAATTTATTTTTAATAATTTCGTCGACTTGATTTTTTGATTTAATTACGGTAGTAATTGAATCAGAATTTTTTTTAATTAAAACATGATTATTAAAGTTATCATACCATACATACTTGTAGCCTTCGTTTTTTAATTTTTTTGCATAATTCAATAATTCGACATTGTGCATTGTGAGAAATGAGGAAAAGAAAACTTGTTTTTCTAAATTAACTTCTTTTGTAATTTGATGCGTAAATATTGATCCATAAATTTTTTTTGCTTTCATCAATTTATTTTTGAAAATAGGTGAAATGAACTGCACAATAATTGGTGGATATGCATTTTTAACATTTTCTGACTTTCCTTTTTTGCTTCTTCGAATTTCCATAATATCGCTCTTGGTCACTGGAACCTGCAGTATTTTTGTGATGTCTAAGACGATATCTAGATCAGTTCGGTCCGATGATTGAGATATTCCACCAAAAACTACATGATCATTAAGTTTTTCTTGTTTGAGTTGAACAATTTCATTTTCTAAGGTCGCAACACGCTCCTCGAGTTTTATGTAATTTAGTAGAACTTTTTGCATTTCTTTGTTTATTTTAAGTATTTTATCTAATTTTGCAGTATTGTTTGAGCCCTCTAGTTCATCATCGGTGGTGAAACCGTTTTCGCTATCGATGTCTTCAGTTGATGGCAAGCGTTTGGTGTTAGATTTACCGCATTTGTTTTTACAATTGAATTTGACTTTTTTCTCAATAATGTTGTTGTAAGTAATACGGTTAACGTTAGCACATTCCACATGAAATATTTTTTTGCATGTTTCACATTGAACTTTTTTATCCTTTTTTGCTAAGTTAAAATTACAAATTTCACAATCTGATTGAGGCACATTTGCTTTAGTGGAGCTTAAGAAATCACTACGATCTCTTACTTGATTACGGTTTGGTTTACGAGCCATTATTATGTAATTATAACACTTTGATTATGACCACTTTTTTTATAAACCAACTTTCCCGTTTATTTTACAATTTGATATTTAATTTATTTTAATTTTATAGAACAAAATTTTTTGCGACTGCACTCGACAACAATTAAAATTCAATTCCACTTGCCTCGTTGCTTCAACAGCACCATCTTTATCTTCAATATTTCCTGCATCTGGATTTTCATCTGCTTCTTCTTGCCCAAAACGATATTTTTCTGGATCCAATCCAGCTGCTTCCATAGCTTTTATTAATCGTTCTTTCAACTCATTCTTGGTTCCCGTTGTTGAAAGATTTCTTTTCTCCAATTCACTCTTCAGATCTTGAACTTTTAATCCATTCAACTCCATCTTATTTCCCAATTTCACTTCTGACACCAGTTGTAACGTTTCTTTAGCCGAGTTACGATTATTTAGTTCGATCACTAAATCAGGAAATTTAAAACACAATGGATTTTCTAAACGTTATAATTTTATTCGTTCAAGATTTTACAATAAAAATATTTCTCCTATTACTATTCTCCTTTTAGTTCTTCTTGTACTAACAATGTTTCACCACTTATAATTCTTTTATACTTGTTCACAATATCACTTTTAACTTTCTACTTATAACACTTTTAATTTTACTTCGCCTTTATCACTGCTAAATTTTTATACTTTTTGTATCACTAACAATTTTATACTAATCTAATCCTCGAAGAACACCTCTTATATATACTACATGAAATAGCCTCGAAACTGCTGTGATGTTCTAGATAGAACACACCCTTTTTTTTTTCCTTACTTTATCAACAATCAGACGATCTTCAAATATTGACACCTAGGTGTGAAATCTATTCTTTTCAATTGTTTTATTTACCAATTTTTATTTCGTTAACCAATCCTTATTCGATAAAACAAATACTTCCTATTAACTGTTTACTTTGGTTGCATTGTTATCTTTTATTGATTTTTATATTTATAGAGCTAACGAGAATTTTCTTGAAAGTTCTATTGTTGTGGTGTTCTATCATCTTCCATAATCGTCACAATATACATATATATATATATATATATATATATATATATATATATATATATATATATATATATATATATATATATATATATATATATATATATATATATATATATATATATATATATATATATATATATATATATATATATATATATATATGTATATATATATATATATATATATATATATATATATATATATATATATACAGGGTGATTTTTTTAACCTGAAACTTTCAAATATCTCGAAAAATAAGCACTCTAGGGAAAAAATGTCCATATTCAAAATTTAATCATTCCGCGGGGGAAACACATTAGTGCAAAAAAATAATCCCCCATCCCCCCTCTTTGTAGGTGGGCGGGGGTAACTTTGAATCTAAAATAGGAACCCCAATTTTTTATTGCAGATACGGATTCTACGGCTAAAAGTACGTACAATTTGAATAAAAAATTTTGTTCGATTCATGATAGATGTAAATTGGCCTGCCAGATCTCCAGATCTTACTTCGCCAGATTTCTTCTTGTTGGGCTATCTCAAAGAAAAAGTTTACAAACAAGAACCAACAACACGTGAGAATATGATTGGGCGAATCAAAAATGCTTGTGCCGAAATTCAAGCAGACACACTTCTCAGTTGTGTACAGTCATTTGAAGAGCGGATTAATAAGTGCATTGAAGTTGAAGGCCATCATTTTGAACACTTATTTTAAGCTAAAATTTTTTTATTCACCAGCCATTTACATTAATAAACTTTTTACAATGAAAACGTGATATTTTTTATTTCAAATGTCTTACAAAATCGTAGGCATATGTTCTTAGTAAAAGAAATCGAAAAAATTGAATTTCGTCGATTACAGCGCCATCTATCATGAATCGAACAAATTTTTTAGTCAAATCGTACGTACTTTATGCCGTAGAATCCGATTCTGCAATAAAAAATTGGGGTTCCTATTTTAGATTCAAAGTTACCTCCGCCCACTTGCAAAGAGGGTGGGTGGGGAACTATTTTTTTGCACTAATGGGTTTCCCCCGTGGTATGATTAAATTTTGATTATGGACATTTTTTCCGTAGAGTGCTTATTTTTCGAGATATTTGAAAGTTTCAGGTTAAAAAAATCACCCTGTATATATATATATATATATATATATATATATATATATATATATATATATATATATATATATATATATATATATATA